>PVKN010000157.1:87086-101595 GCA_004027915.1 Capromys pilorides | reverse complement strand
TGGCCCACAGGGGCCCTCGGGCATTGTTTGAACATCCCCAGGTCCGCTGGCAAGAAACACAAGGAGGGCCAGCCAGATAGCTCAGCAGGGGAGAGATGGGTGGAGAGGCCCCGGAAGGCCCCACAGACATGGGTGACAGGTGACTGGTGGTATGCGCAGGCAGGACTTATGGCAGTGAAACACTGCCGTGGATGTTAGCTCTAGCTGTGTGACAGGTCGCTCCTGGGTTCAGCCACTTTAGAACAGCCAGCGTTCACGATCTCACAGTTTCCGTGGCTCAGCGCCTTGCAAGGCTGCTGTGTCCTCCGCAGGAAGGCTTTCTCCCTGCTGGAGAATCCATTTCCAGGACAGATCCCTGCCCCTGCTGCTAGGGGGGTGGGGGCAGGGGGCGGGCTCAGGCTCCACCCACATGGCCTCTGCAGGGGCTTCCTCAGTGTTCTCCTGATACAGCAGCTGGCTGTCTCCAGGGTGAGTGAGCTAAGAGGGAGGCCAGATGGAAGCCGTGGAGCCCCATGAGTCCCCATGACCTCTCTCTCAGCCTTCTCCTCCTCCTGGGTTGTTTTCTGCCACTCTTTTTTCTCCTTCCTCTTTCCAGTTAAAAACAGTTTCCTGAATCCAGCCCACACTCCAAGGGAAAAGAACTAGTTTCTTTTTTTTTTTTTCTGTCTTGTTGAGGCAGGGTCTCGCTATGCAGTTCAAGCTGGCCTTGAGCTCACTTTTGTAGCCCAGGCTGGTCTCAAACTCACAACTATCCTCCTGCCTCAGCCTCCCAAGTGCTGGGATCACAGGCGTGCGCCACCACGCCCGGCTAAGAACTAGTTTCTTGAAGGAGCAGCACCTGAGAACTTGTGGACATGTTTTAAAAACCTTGACCACAGACAGAAGCCTGGAGCGCTGATTCTTTCAAGATGACAGAACTGTAGACCAGGGCTTCTGAGCCCTGTCTGCAGGTCAAATCTGTCTGGGACACAAAACAGCGATGCCCAGGGTCAATGCCAAACATTCTTTTTTTTTTTTTTTTTTTTTTAAATTTTATTTATTTATTTATTTGTTTGCTTGTTGTGTTTGTTTGTTTCTTTCTTTATTTATTTTTTGTGGCTGGCTCAGCCTGCCCTGGCGGTGGCGCTGGCGCAGCATGTGGTGCCGGGGATCGAACTGCAGTCCCCGCAGTTGCCTGAGCCCTCCTAAGCAGGCGCTTTAGACCACTGAACCATCTCGCCGGCCCCCAAACATTCTTATTTAATTGGCTGCAAGAGATTTGGTCCGTGTCACATCGGTATTTGTTTTTTGGAATGACTTAAATATAAAATCCAACATTTCTATTCCAGTTACACTTTCAAAATTGTGGTAAAAATGAATCTACCATAAAATTTGCCACTTTAACCTTTTATGAGAGTCTCCCTTTCAACATTTTTTTTTTTTTTTTTTTTTTTTGTCTTTTTGAGGCAGGGTCTCGCTATGCAGTTTAGGCTGGGCTTGAGCTCATTTTTGTAGCCCAAGCTGGTCTCAAACTTGATGCAGGAAGAAAAAACTGATCTGGGGTGGATGACCTCCAATAGGGAACCTCCAAATGACATAGGGAAAACTGATCTCTCAACCTGAAAAGTACCTGGGACGAGTTCGTGTTCTCTAAAACAGAAGAATGAATTTTAGGAACAAATGGAGGTAATGAGAAGAACATATTTTATTGAGGGAAAGAAAGCTCCTGTCTGAGAGAGGGACAGGGAGGGGGTACCGAGTGGGTGTCCCCCGGAAGCTATCTCTTCCAGGGACTTATATAGAGGAAAACCATGTAGTGATACAGGTCTAAAGTGAAACCCATGGAAACTCGCTTAGGTGGGCATGAGGTGGGACAAACCTGTGATCAACCAATGAGGTTACAAGCTCCATTGCTCAGGTAAAATTGATTAAATCGAAGACCAAATGGGAAAGCGAGTCACGTAGCAAATGGGAGTGAATGCAGAACAGAACTTTATCAGGCAGCCTGCCGGTAGTAGTTGGATTAATGATTCTTCTGGCTCCCTCAGGGTGATGATCAATCTCAGATGTCAATCTTTAAGGAGGTCAGCATTTGTTCCATCTTTGGTCTTTAGGTCTGGCCCACAGCGGGAGCATCTGTCTCTCCCATAGTTGCTAGATATCTTGCCTTCTGTACTATCTCCTTTGAGGGCCTAGCCCTGTCTGACTGCCTATAATATTTCTGTCTAACTTCGTTGCCTACAACAAACTCACACTGATCCTCCTGCCTCAGCGTCCCAAATTCTGGGATTATAGGCTGTGTCACCACACCCGGCTTCAACCATTTTTTATAATATATTCTTTTAAACAAGTTTTTCGGACTCATAGTGATCCTCCTGTCTTGCCTCCTCAGCGTTGGGATTACAGGCATGTGTCACCATGCCTGGTTCCAGGGCTGGCATGGCATGTGATACCGGGGATTAAACCATTGGGTCTTTTTTTTTTTTGGTGGAACCAGGGATTGAATCCAGGCCTTTGCGCTTGCCAGGCAAGTGCTTATTCAGCCCCAGTGTAATAAATTCAAACTTGCCCAGACTCGGTAGCCAGTTCAGTGTATCCAGGGGTGCAGCTAGCGTGTCACGTGGGACTGGAGATCAAACCCTTGTCCTGCGCTTGCCAAAGCAGGCGCGTATTTGGCTGAGCTATCTCCTGGCCTAGGTCCTTGTGCTTGCTAGGCAGGTGCTTAGACTGTCAAGCTGTCACCCCAGCCTCATTTCCACCATTTTTGAGGGCATAGCTTAGTGGCCTTATGCATATTCAGGGTTGGGCAGCTATTGCCTACAGAACGTGGTCACTATCTGGGGCCCAAACTGTGCAGCTGTGCAACACTAGTTCCCCACGCCTGGCCCTGGCCCTGGCCCCTGGTGGCCACCATTTTGCTCTCCATCCCCATGCACCTGACTAGGCTAGAGACCTTATGTGAATGAGATCTAACAGCACACGTCTCTCAGGTTCGGGTCTCTCTCACCTCCAAAGTCCATCCGTATTGGAGGATGTGTCGGTTTCCTTCCCTTTCTGGCTGCACGACATGCTCTTAGGGGTGTCCGTGTGCACCCCTCTTTGCCGGCCATCCATCCATCCATCCATTCATCCAGTGCCTTCCACATCAGTAGTTGTTTTCTCTTTCCTTAAGGCAAAGACCATCCATATTTATTAGATAAATCTTTTTCTTTTTTATTGAATTTAATTTATATTTTAGTCCATAAAAATTTTAATTTACATTTTTGTTCATATATATATTGCCACGGAGCTATCTCCCCAGCCCCTTAATTTATATTTTAAATGTATGCATACATGCATAAACATCATACATATTGGGGCTGGGGGGGTGTATTGTCCTGATGCTTCGCATGGCCAAGGCCCTTGGTTTGATCCTCAGCACCTCAAAAAATTGTACCTATATATAGGGTCCTGTGTGATGTTTTGACCAAATATACCTTATGGAATGTTTAAATCAGAGTAAACTCATTCTTTCAGATATTCTTTCCTAAAAGGTATTGGGCTAGTGAGATGGCTCAGCGGTCTAAAGCGCCTGCTTAGACAAGCGTAGGCAACCTCAAGGGCCGCGGTTCGATCCCCAGCACCACATGCTGCACCAGCCCCCACCCCCAGGGCGGGCTGAGCCCGTCATAACATAAATAAATAAAGTTAAAAAAAAATTAAAAGGTATTATTATTATTATTATTTTGCTTATTAGTTTCCGTTTTGTAGAAGGTTCAAATAACAGAAATTTCCCAGATGCCCCTGCCACACGCCCATACTACAGAGAACTTTATCTCTTTGCTCGTCCAATAACCCACCCTTGCCCGTTCTATGGAGTCAGAATCAGCATCAAGTTCGTTCGCTCTGCTCTGTCCTCAAGGGCCAAGAATTGCACAACTATTTCCTTGTCTCTACTGCCCCCTGGCGGCAGTATCACTGAACAGCCAGATAGTGACCACACTCATCCGGGTCCCTCTGGATGTCTGCGGCTGGGAATCTGGAGGCCCTAAAGAGATGCGTCTGAGCCCTCCCCCGAACAACACCTACAGCCTCCACTGCGTCTGTTCTTCCTCGCTGACCTTGCAGGTTCTGCGTTCAGAAGAACACGTCTCTGTCAGATCTTGAACAAGGCACTGCAGGGTGCCTAAGCTTGCCTGGCTTTCCCCTACGGGTTGCCCCCTACTTTCTGCCATGATCCTGAGAGCGCAATGTCGGATGTTATCCGGGAGGACAAGGGCAGGACTTCCTTATCCTGGGCATGGCTGGCATTTTGGGCTGGACCACACTCTACTGCCTGGCGGGACAGCACCAAGCATGCCCATTTGGGGTAACCAAAACCGGTCCCCAAAGGGACCGATGGCCCCTGGCACAGGACAGCAGGTAGAACACAGGCTTCCAAGTTGGGTTTCTCTTTCAGAGGCACAGCTTGTGTGTTTTCAGTATCACCATGTCCCACAGGTTGCATTTTTATTTGCTCCATTGGAGACCCCTCCCTGAGGACAAAAGCTTCAGGCACCTGTTCAGATTTACACCAGTCTCTGGCCTATTTCTCCAGCACCTGGGTTGCAGGGGCCTGGGCAGCAGTGGGGGACCACAAACTGGGGTCAAGTGCACCTCTGGCTTCTTCCCAGAGAGAACCTAGGGTTTCTGGGGAGGGATTCAGAGTCAGAGCGCTTATTTGCAAGAGGAATCAACAGGCTCAGAGAGGGGCAGTGCCCGATGCAGTCACACAGCCACTGCAAGGTGTGGCAGAGGCAAATCTGGGTCTTCACTGTCACAGTTTCGGGCTGATGGTTCATTATGTCCCACTGATATAGGGGAATGAAACTCCCAACCTGAAAGCTGCCTGGGGTGAGTTTGTATTCTCTAAAACCAAAGAAGGAATTTTAGGGACAATGGAGGTTAAGAGCAGAATGTGTTTATTGGGGGAAAGAGAGCTCCTGCCTGAGAGAGGGAAATGTGGGAACCAGCAAGGTGGACATGAGGTGGGACAAAACTATGGGCAACCAATAAGATTACAAGCACCATTGCTGAGGTAAAATAGATTAAATCAGGATCAAAGCGGGAAGCGAATCGTGTAGTAAGCAGGCATGAATACAGACCAGTGGCTGGCTTTTCCTAGATGGTAGAAACTTACTGAGAATATCAATCCCTGATGCCCATCCCTAGGGAGGTCTGTGGGTGCGTGAGTGTCATCTTTTGCCTTGAGGTCTGGCCCCCAGCCAGAATGCCTGTCTCCCCCACAGCTGCAAGGTACCTTGTCTTCCATGCCGGCTCCTTGGAGGGCCCGGCCTTATCTGACTGCCTCTGATATTTCTGTCCACCTCAGCGGCCTGCAACGCCATTGCCTCTGTGAGTCTGCTTTCAGTCACCGACACAGACTGCTCGGTCAGAAACCAGGAGGCTTCAGGGAGTGGGATGTGTCCTGGACCACAGCGGGCAGGGCAGGGTGGAGTGAGTGGTGGCAGGTAAACTGAGGCAAGGCGAGACGGGGAAGTAGGAGCAGCCACTACGTGGCTCAGGCTGGCCTTGAACTCACAGCAAGCCTTGTCTCTGCCTCGGGAGCGCTGGAATTCCAGGTGTGTAACATCACAGCTGGCTGGAGACCGAATCTTGATTGCTTACGAGTCAGCATCTTTAGACTTCTTCCACCGATTGCACAGGATGGACACGTGACCTTGTGCTGACCAATGGCCACCCGCCTTTGAGGATGCTCCGTGGCCACAGGAAGCCTGCTTCAGGTCCAATATCCTTTGCTGTTGTTACCAGACACCTTCCTGCTTGACTGTTCTGCTTCTCTCAATCTGAATTTTGCTTAGTTTCATTGACATACGTGCAAAAGATGGCTGGTTTCAAATAATTTAACAATCAGAGTGACATGGGCACTGGCCAGTGAGGGGGCCAACTGGCCCTTTGGCAAGGGCTGAGCCCGCTACTTAGGCTCTGCTCCACAGGGTGGCAGTGGGGTGGGGTCTTAGATTTACTCGTCTCACGCCAGGCAGTCTGGCAGCTTCTGTAAAAAGCAGGTAAGAGTGGAACCCAAACACTTTGCGTTTTCCTCGTGAACTCGAGGCTGTGATCCGGCCGCGGAGGGCTCTGCCCGGCTGATGCAGCAGAGCTGGGCACGGGGTGCGAGGCGGCACGGGTCTCTGGGTTTTTCCAGAAAGCTCCAGCGGAGAACTTCTGTTTTTAGCTATTGACCGAGAGGCCGATTTCAGCGCCGCACTCTGTTCCGGAGCTTCCTGCCTGCAGTACCGACGACGACTCAGCTCTCTGCAGGAAGTAGACAGCAGTGCTTTCTTCCTTTTTCTTCACAGCTTAGGGGAGCGGGTGTCTGAAGGAGGAAGAACATAGGTGCACCTCGGGGGGACATAATACCAAGGACGCGATGTGAAGACCCCAGGAGCCTAAACCAACGCCTAACCCCAAAAATCAGCCGCGGAAAGGCTCGGTTCCTGGCTCTGAGGGGCGGCACAAACAGAGTCAGTCTCGGTAAAAGAGAAGCTAGAAAGTGTTTTCATGGCCTCCCGGTGCCTCCGAGTTTATAAATATATCGTTTTGTCCTGGCTACTTGCACCACCATTGCGGTCTTGGTCCTAGCGCCCCTGCCGTCAGCACCGGTGGAGACTGCAACTCCCAGAAAACACCTGGGGCGGAAACGGAAGCAAGGATGGGAGCGATAGTTGGTTTGCATCCTGGGAAATGTAGTACATAGATGGAGCAGCGAAAGTAGTTTTTATGCCAGACAGAGGGAGCCTAAATGGTCTTGGTAGGAGTTTAATGTCTTGAAGATTGAGAATTTATATGTAGGATTTCTTTTTGTCATTGCTCATTGCCAATACCCAAGAAAGCAAAGAATAAAAGCTACACACACGTCTGTGTGGCAAACATCTTTGATCAGTTATTTCTCAGATTTTAATACACTGGTTGCATAACTTCCCTGAGCCTGTTTTCGTATCTGTAAAAGGAGGATATTAATAATTCCCACTTTTCAGGCTTAATAATACCGATCGAGTAACTAGTGAAGTGCCTGACAACCTTTGTTGCTTAAAAATCCCTTCTTTCTTGGAATCACAGTGGGCTCCAAAAGCAACCAGATGCTTACATCAAGAGTCCTACTCCAGGGGCTGGCGAGCTAGCTCATGGGCTACACCACCTGCTTAGGCCAGCTTAGACACGCTCAGGGACTGCGGTTCAATCCTCAACACCTCTTCATGCCGACCTGGCCCCTGGGTGTGCTGAGCCAGCCAGAGTCCGTGGGTAGTGGCGCATGCCTGTAATTCCAGCACTGGGGAGGCTGAAACCTGGAGGATCACCATGAGTCTGAGCTGCATAGTGAGACCCTGCAACAACCAAATACATTTAGAAACCAGGAGAGGGCTTTGGCCTTTGTCTTGGGTTTGGACTCTGGAAGTGACCCTGAAAGAAGATACGGGACAGAGGTGACCAGGCGCGACTCTGGAGGTGGGCAGGAGCCAGAAGGAGACTTGGTGCTCACACCTAACCTCTTAGAATTTTGAACTTTTTATCGTATGCATGTGAACCTAGCCTCATTTTTAAAAATAAATTTCAAAGATGACTGTTGCTGGGAAACAACCTTGTGGTCAGGAAAGCCCAGACTGGCTTCCCTACCCTCTAGGTGGGGCCCTGAAGGCCACCCTGAAATGGAAGGCAGGCGAGCATTCCTCTCTCCCCGTTCCCACACGCAGCCCACACTAGAACCCTGTGATCCAGTTGTGGCTTATCCAGCCCATTTTATAGATGAAGCAAACCAAGGTCCAGGGTCACTCAAGAAACACGGAGAGACCTGGAATTGGAACTGATCCTCTCTAGTGATTGAACCTCTCCAAGTTCTGAGGGTCTGGGGGCAGCAGGAGAGGCCCCAGCATGGCCCGCGGGGCTGACGTTGGCTTCGTTGCTCTCTGCTCTTGAAGTTCAGTGCAGCTGCCTTCCCATCCCAGCGGGAAGCAGATGTCCACACTGGGCACCCATAGGCCAGATGTGATTTATTTCTTTGGACAAATGCTTTGCAGTTTACTCAGGGAGACTGGGACTAACACAGCCAAAAAAGGTTCTGTGTGAGCCCCCTTTCCATCTCCATAATCCTTGACCCAGTGGCTGGCAAGGAGACAGCCAGGCTTGCTGTGCACAGGCCCACAGCACGTGGATCCGCAATCAAAGCAAGGTGCGCCAGTGGCTGCGCCGACTTGCTGGCTAGAGGAAGGGCTAGGAGCGTGAGATCCCGTCACAAAACAAGGCTATGTATATGCAGGGATGCTTGGGTTTAGTTAGAGAGCAATTTTTTTGTGTGTGTTTCTTGTGCAGCGTCTCACTATGCAGCTCTGACTCATAGTGATCCTCCTGTTTCCTGCTTCCCAAGTGCTGGAACTACAGGCACGTGCCACCAAGCTCGGACTCCGCAGTCGGCTCAGTGCACTCAAACCCTGGCCCCTGTGCTTTCCCAAACAAGCGCTTAGTCTGCTGAGCTATGCTGCGGGCCCATCAGAGAACAATTTATAAAACCAGTAAAATTATTGAACTGGAATGTAAAAACGGCCTTCTAAAAAATTTCAGTGCTTAGTGAGATGGTCCAAAAATCTATTTCACTGGCCAGTTAATTGTGTTACCTCTTCTGTAAATTGTCAACATACTGCCGGCCCTTGGACTTCAGTCCCAGGGATATGGTGTAAAATTTTGTACTGTGTCTCATCGTAAGTCTCAAGAGCTTTACTTTTTTTTTTCTTTCTGTATGGTATAGGGTCTCACTGCACAGCTTGGACTTGTAGCAGTCCTTCTGTTTTCAGCCTCTCCAGCACTAGGATTACAGGCATGCGCCAGCACACTGGTGTTGGTGGCCAGCTCAGCGCACCCGAGGACGGGGCTGGTGCAGCATGTGGTGCCGGGGATCGAACCCCTGTCCCTGAGAGCATCATTTCTGAGGACAGTTTGGGAGAGGGATTTTTGAGTTTGAAGCAGAGGACACGGGGTTAAGATACTGAATTGGGGGCTGGCAAGATAGCTCAGCAGACTAAGCACCTACTTAGGCAAGCACAGACACCAGGGTTCGATCCCCAGCACCACATGCTGCGCCAGCTCTATCCTCAGGCGTGCTAAGCTCATCACCAAGACCAGATGTGGTGGCGCATGCCTGTAATCCTAGTGCTGGGGAGGCTGAAAACACGAGGATCACTATGAGTCCGAGCTGCATAGTGAGACTCTGTACCAAATACGTTAAGAAAAAAAAAAAGATACTGAATTGTTCTGTGCTCTAAATGATAAAGTTTTTTTTTTTCTGTCAAAATTGCAAGTCTCATCTTTTCCCTACTTTTTTTTTTTTTTTTTTTTTTTGGTCTTTTTGAGACAGGGTCTCACTATGCAGTTCAGGTTGGCCTTGAGCTCTCTTTTGTAGCCCAGGCTGGTCCTGAACTCACACAATCCTCCTGCCTCAGCCTCCCAAGTGCTGGGATTACAGGCATGTGCCACCACGCCCGGCTCTTCTTCCTACTTTTAATCCCAAGATGTCAGCTGTAGGTGAACAGTGGAGGTGAGGGAGAGGCTGGGATATTTGACCTGGTGCGTGAGCTGAGTGAGAATTACACAGATTACAAGATTTAGGGAGGTGGTGAATTTAGGGAGGGGCAGAGTTTAGTGCTCTCCCAGTCCTACCCTAACCTGTTGCCTGCCCCAGTCCCAGTCCTGTCGGTTCTTAGTGATGGCACAAAAAAGTCCTCAGGAAGGCTCCGTACTCTGGGGCAGTGGTGACTTCCTGCAGCACCAGCTCAAGGTGGCAGTGGTGGCAGGCATAGCTAATCCTGGGCCGGGGCAGCGAGGTTGAGCTTAGCCCTGGGCCCCTCTGCGTCGTGGTGGCATCTTGCTTCTCCATCTTCTCTGTGGTACTGGGGATCAGATGGTGCCCTGGAGGGGGCTCGGAGTGGATCTCCATGAACAGCCTGGTGGTGCGTGTCCATAGCCCCTGCTCTGGGGAGGCTGAAGCACCTTGGGCTCCACAGGGACCTCAGGAACACAGCCTGAACTACATAGTGTCATGAATGAAAGAAAGAAAGAAAGAAAGAAAGAAAGAAAGAAAGAAAGAAAGAATTAGTGAATGGATGAATAAATGAATTAGTGAATGGATGAATGAATGAATGAATTAGGGAATGAATGAATGATGAATGGATGAATGAATGAATGAATTAGGGAATGAATGAATGAATGATGAATGAATGAATGAATGAATTAGTGAATGGATGGATGAATGAATGAATTAGTGAATGAATGAATGATGAATTAATGAATTAGTGAGTGTATGAATGAATGAATGAATGGTCAGAGTGGACCTCTGCAGAGACATTACCCATCTTTGTCCTTAAGGTTTTCTGATTCTCCCTTGTCACTGGTTCTCTCCGGATACACTTGCTCTTGGTTTCTACTTGTTGCCACCCTCAGCCCAGCCTGCTGGACAGCAGCATCATCCTGTGAGCCCCTTCATGTACCACAGAGCGTGGTTCCTACCCGTGGAGCTCTCCCCTGAGCTCTCTACGGCTAAGGCCTCACTGATTTCTTACCGGAGCTGTTAGAGGGAAGGACTGCAGGTGAGGAAACAGGCCCGAGGAGGGTGTGAGATCTGTCCCTGACTGCACAGCTAATAAACATCAGAGCCAGGATTCGAACCCCCAGCTCCAGAGGCACATCCTGGAGCACTGCAGCACAGCTCTGTGCTCGTGAGCTAGGGGCCTGCTGAGCTCTGGGTGCTGGCCTAGGGGTTCCCATGGTCCCCTCCTGCTCTGTGTGTTTTTGGACATCACTATGGAGTTAAAGCAAGCTCTGGCTCTCCCAGGTAAAGGGTTCCAAGAGGCACTGGGCTCCCCTGCTCATGTCTACTCCCCTGGGGTGGGGGGTGGGGGGTTGGGACACGTCCGTCCCCTAGGGCTCTCCCTGGCCAGCCTCTGACCACTTCCTCTTTCTTGGGCAGAGACAGCTGGGGCTGTGTAACAGCAGCTGCTCAGAGAGGAGGCCTCAGAAACTCACAGCAGTGCCTCACCCAGTGCTGGAGCCTCTGTGAGCTCCCAAAAGAGTGGGGTTCAGGGGCTCCTGTGTCTCCCTTGGTCAGACCCACAGCATGGGCCCTGAGGCCAGCTAGCATCTTTCCTGGCAGCTGTAGTCCCGTGATGGGTCCCAGGGTCCCTCGGAGGTCCAGGCCTGGTGGAGGCCTGGCCCAGTGTCTGCAGCTTGTGGCAAATGCCAGGGAGACCACAGGTGTGCAGGACAGGGGCTCCAGGGTGGTGCTGCTGCCCATCCTCGGGGTCCTTGGGCAGGCTGCCCACCTCCTTGGCCTGCGCGCTGTGCAGTGCTGATCATTCAAAGGAGGAATAAATGAGGCGAGCCCAACCGTGTGTCAAGCCCAGAGCCTGGCACACAGCAGCTGCTTCAGGATGCCCCTCGCCAGAGCCCCTGGCCGGCCCGAGGTCTCAGGATGCCCCGAGCAGCCAGTTGTGGGACCCATCTCTGCTCCTAGTCCGTCATTCCTTGTGCCCCTCCACATTGCCCGGCCTCCGCAGCTGTGTGACCATGTCCACCTCCCCAGGGAGCACCTGGCTTCTCCACGTGGAATCCTGCTGGTTGGCCAGAACAGCAGCACTGGTCACTACTGGGGTACACAGCTTGATGTGTTGAGAGAGGGCGGGGTGTTGAAATGGACATAATGTAAAAGTCACCAGTTCAGTCTTTCGGGGGGAAATTCCGTTTTTGTGGCTGAATAGTACTCTACCACATGGTTTTGCATTTTGCTCCTTCGTCCACTTAGCCAGGAGACCCTGGTGTTGCTTCCAGCTGTGCGCTGCCAGGAAAAACCGCTGCACCCCGGGGTACAGACGCCCACTTGTGTCCCCACTTTCCATTCTGGTGGGTAGGTACTGAGAGAAGCTGCTAGGCTGTTGATGATGGCGTGTTAGGTTCTTGAACAGATGCCCAAAGCCCTAGGGTTTAAGCTAGGGCCACCCCCCTGGAGCAGCTCCTCTGGCCACATCAGAAGCAGGAGATGGACTTCATGGGTTCAGGTCCCGGCTGTGCCACTTGCTGGGTGAGCCAGCCACTCACCCTGCTGCCGCTGCCACCCCTCAAATGACACCGCAAAGGACGTCCCAGTCTCACTGCAGTGATGGGCAGTGGTGACCACTGGGTTCACAGACAGGAAGCACCTACCGCCCCGCGCGCGGGGGCTCTGTGGCCTGCTCAGGGCGCCAGGGCTGTGCTCTGCCGCAATCCACTTCTCACAGCTCTGGCAGCAGGCAGCACGCCTGCCTGGGCCTCTTGGGGCTCCCTCTGGGAGCTGCCCTGTCCCTCCTCGGCAGGGAGGTGTCTTTTCCTCTCTGGGACACTCCTCAGCAGTAGGCAACTCCTCTTACTTTTAAAGACCGAAGCCAGGAAGACTCCAAGCCCAGGCCCAGGGGAAGCTGACCTCAGGCTGGCAGAGCATGGGTCAGGAGGAGCCCCTTCTCTTCTCCTTGGCCTGGAACAGAGCGTCCTCCCGGGCCGGGGCCAGCCTGGGGGCTGAGCGTGAGGAGCAGCGAGAGGAACTGGGATGGGCCTGCAGTGTGACAGTGATGGGGCTGAGGAGCTCCAGATGCCACTGAGAGGGTCCTGGGCGTTTGTCACCAGGAGAAGCGGTGAAGGTGTGGGGGTTGGGTGTGAGCTGGCCTCTGCCTTCAGCCCGCACCTGCGCTGGCAGCTAGGGCTCTGGGCACAGCCAGGACAGTCTCTCAGGAGGTGCAGGCTGTGCTGGCAACAAGGCGCTGCCCCGCTGTCCCCTGCAGCCTGGCCCTGTCACAGGCAGCCACCCTGCAGCCTGCGGTGACTCTGGGAGAGGCTCAAGGCCAGACTGTGTTCCGGGGACCCTGCGTGGGACGGGACCTGGGGACCCACTTCCAGCCTCGCTACCTCCACCTCTGACTCCTCCAGCCCCCGCCTCACTGTCCTCCTGTCCTGCTGGCTTTCTCCCTCCTTGACTCCTCTGCTTCTTCACCTCTTCCGTCACTGGGTGCTGACCCCATCGGGAATTCACAGAGTGGCTATGGTGGCTCTCCTGACCGCAGCCCACCTTGTGTTATTCATTTCTTTTCTTTTCTTTCTAATTTTGTCTTTTTGAGACGGGGTCTCACTATGCAGTTCAGGCTGGCCTTGAGCTCACTTTGTAGCCCAGGCTGGTTTCAAACTCACAGTGATCCTCCTGCCTGAGCTTCCCAAGTGCTGGGCCTGCACCAGCACACCCAGCTTTCCCTGATGCTTTCAAAGCCACCAGTGCCTTACGTGTTTGGAGGGTCCCACCAATGGCCACTCAGGACACTGATAGTTGCCCTGGAGTACTAAATGGAGCACACTGCCTAGGGTGCTGCGGATATTCAGAAATTAAGTATCACGTTTTATTTTTTATTTATTCAGTTTTTTGAGATAGGATCTCACGATGTAGTTCAGACTGGCCTCAAACTCACATGACGCAGCACCACGCCAAACCATTATGTTAAAGCACTTATTGAACAGCTGTCACATTTCAGGTCAAGCAGCGTTGGAAACGTTTCTGGGTGTCAAGGGGACTTTGTGAGTCTGAATCAGAAGCACCACGTGTGACAAAGGTCATCTTGAGGAGCCTGGCGCAAGAGATGCACCAACCAGCTGTGTGTCTCCTCTTGATTCCTGGACAGTTGGTTCCGATTCTGATTTGCCCCAGAGGCTCTAGGACCACAGTGCAGGCCTGGCTGCCTGGAGTAGGCCTCTGTGCACGTGCTCAGGGTGAGGGGATCCTGGTGTTCTCACCTGCTGCCTCTCCGGGAGAGGGAGAGGGAACGTGGGAGAGTCCACTCTCAGCAGTCTGTGGTCTACCTGAGCCCAGATGCCCTGCAGGGGAGAGTTGGGAAAAGAGAGTCGTCCTGGAGGAGTTATAACTCTTCTGCTTTTGGGTGAGTTGAAGGAGAGAGAAAGCTCTAGGAGGGACCCAAATTGAAATGTCCATCCATCTATCCATCGATTACATGCTGATCCATCCATCCACCCATCCATCTGCCCACCTACCCATCCATCCACATCCCCCTCATTAGCTAGTCAGTCTTGCATCTATCTGTTTACCTACTCATCCAATCATTAAATCAGCCAGCCTCACATCCATTCTCCATCCATACAGCTTTTTTTTTCCTTTTTTTGATACCAGGGGTCAAACTCAGGACCTTAAACTTGGCAGGTAGGCACTTAAACTGCTATCCCTGGCCCTTGTCTGTCTGTCTGTCTATCATCTATCTATCAATCATCTATCTATCTATCTTTTTTTTTTTAATTTTTATTTATTTATTTATTTGTTTGCTTGTTGTGTTTGTTTGTTTCTTTATTTATTCATTTTGTGGCTGGCTCAGCCTGCCCTGGTGGTGGCGCTGGCGCAGCATGTGGTGCCGGGGATCGAACTGCAGTCCCCGCAGTTGCCTGAGCCCTCCTAAGCAGGCGCTTTAGACCACTGAACCATCTC
>PVKN010000157.1:0-86986 GCA_004027915.1 Capromys pilorides | reverse complement strand
ATCTATCTATCTATCTATCTATCTATCTATCTATCTATCTATCTATTCATCCATCTTTTTCATCATCTGTTCAAATAAAACTTTGCTTGGCTCTAGTGTTTTATGGAAAAAAAACACCCGTGAGAGAGAGAGAGAGAGAGAGAGAGAGAGAGAGAGAGAGAGAGAGAGAGAAACTGTCTGACATTTTTCTCCAGTTCTGTTTTTATGCAAAGCTTGGGGTTCAAGCCCGGGCCTGTGCAGCCAGGCCAACGCTCCACCCCTGAGCTCTATCCCCAGCCTTTAGAAAGTGTTTTAAGCACGGCTTCATTAAGAGGCTGGGGACAGAGCGCAGCCTGCCTGGCAAGCATGAGGCCCTAAGTTCAATTCCTAGCACCAAAAAAGGAACAGCTTCACACAGTTCACATCCCATCCCTCACCCAGTTACAGGCACAGCTCAGTGGTTTTGGCATGGTCACAGAGCTGTGACACCACCACCACAGTCACTTTTTGAACTTCTCAACACCCTAAAGCGAAAGTTCTTTCCCAGGAAGTCGTCCCCCACCCATCCTCTCCAATCACTAATCTATCTTCTGTCTCTGTTGATCTGCATATCCTGGACATTTCAGGGCTGTTAAATCGTGTATGTGGTCTTCCATGACTGGCTTATTTATCTGTTATTTAATTGTGTATTTATTTATTTGACACAGGGTTCCACTGCATAGTTCAGATCCGTAGTGATCTTCCGGTCTCAGCCTCCCTTAGTGCTGGGATGACAGGCGTATGTCACCACGCCTGGCTTTGATGGCTGGCATGGCATGTGGTAACAGGGTTTAAACTCGGGTCCCTGTGTTTACTACGCAGGTGCTCAGACTGCTGTGCTGTCCTCCCAGCTGGTGACTGGCTCATTTCACTTTGATTAATGGTTCCAAAGGCCACCCATTCGGCAGCATGTATCTTTTTATGGCTGAGTAATACTCCACTCTAAAGCTAGAGCACACCTGGTATGCGCGTCAGTTGATGCTGCTCCGGTTGTTTCCACTCGGGGCTGTTATGAATAATGCTGCTATTCACGTACGTGTTCTCGTGCAAGCAAGCTCTCGGTTCTCTCCAGAGTTTACCTCAGAGAGCTGCTGCTGAGTCAGCCAGGGACTCCGTGCTGCGCCTGGGGAGGAACCACCTGAGCATGCTCCAGAGCAGCTGCGCTGTCCGGTGTTCCTGCCAGCCGCACACGGAGGCTCTCGCTTCTCCACGTCCCTGTCAGCCCTTGCCGTTGTCTGTCGTCCTACAGTTAGCCATCCCTGCAGGCCTGAGCGCCGCCTCACAGGCCTCACCATGTGCTTCTGGGCGGT
Organism: Capromys pilorides; assembly: GCA_004027915.1. Lineage (NCBI taxonomy): Eukaryota > Metazoa > Chordata > Mammalia > Rodentia > Capromyidae > Capromys > Capromys pilorides. Next base: position 85,658 of record PVKN010000157.1, on the reverse strand, counting down.
CCGCTCCCAGGTAGCCATCAGCCATTTCTATATTTCTCTGGAGAAACAGCTACTTGCACTCTTTACCCACTTTCCACCAGCCGTTTGTCTTCTTGCTGAGTAGCTGCGAAGTCCTAGGTACAAGTCCCTTCTCGAATACACGACTCACAGGTACCATCTCCCCGCCGCCGATGGGCTCCAGTCTTCACTGCATCTTTCATCTGCTTGTCAAAGTGTACTGCTTGCGCTAAAATAGCTGAGAGATGCAGAAATGTACACAGAGGAGGAAAAATAACCACCAGAGAACGCAGTGACTAATATTTGTTCCTATTTCCTATTTCCTTTCACTCTTTTCAACACATTCAATTATGTTTTCTTTTTTTTTGTCTTCCATATTTGAGATTTTTATTGGTTGTGTCGAGGATTAGTACAGATGATTCACTTTGTACACAATTCTTAACACATGTACTCAAAAAATCCAGGTATCATTTTTCAGTTCTTCCGGTGACTTTCCAACTTTAAGTCTATTATTTTTATTATTTATTTATTTATTTTTTCCGGAACTGGGGCTTGAACTCAGGATCTAACATGTGCCAGGCAGGCACTTGTGCCCCTGAGTTATCTTCCCAGCCCCGAGATGTGGCGTTTTTGTTTATTTGTTTGTTTTTGGCCAAACCGGGGTTCGAACTTATGATCTTGCACTTGCTAGACAGGCACTTGTGCCACGGAGCTATCTCCCCAGCCCCCTCCAGCTTCAAGTTTAGAGACAAATTTTCTGTAAGAGGATTAAGTACCAGTATCTTCAAACGCTGACAAAACGTTACATAAGTCCCATCGATTCACAATTTTGTATCACACACACTACAGACTCAAGTTTTTTATCTTTCACAGCACATTAACGACATGAGGCAAACCGGACTACCGCTACCAAAGATGTTACAGAGTGCGCCTGATTCTGACAGGGTAACAGTTAGGAAGTAGTTTTCTTCAGGGAACAATTCTACTGCAAACAAAATGGGAATGGAAGTCATTTAAATTATCCAAGACATATTAAATGCATGGCTGTAATTCCAAATTGCCATTTTGTATGCTTTGTGTTGCAGGATATAAAACTAACCCCCACCTATGGAATGTTAAGCCTATGCCCAAGACAGTCAAAGCCTGCTGTAATTCAATATCCCATTATTTTCTGGTTGTACAAAAAGAAAAACGAAAACAAAACAAAAAAAGAAACAATGATTTCACCTCTAAAAAAAATCATTTACACTTAAAAAACGAGAGGAGGTGGAATTCCCTCCTTTTAAAAAATGTCTCTAGAGCTACTAAAAAATGTACATTTACAAAATAATTGATAAAAATATTCTTCTGGATTGTACAAGAAGGGAGACAGGGAGTCCTGGCAAGGCGCAGTGTGGGATTAGTCAGGCTCGGCCTCTTTCTCTGCCGCCTCATCAGGAGCTGGTTGCACCCTCCTCGCGCTTAGTTTCTCCATCTCCTGCAGGTCAGTCTTCTGTGGTTTCTTGCTTGGCCCCTTCAGCCTGGTTCCACTCGGCTCCCCTTTACCCTTTTGCTTGTACTTTTTTGTCTGAAGATCTATCCTTTCGCACTGCCGTTTTTGGCTTCATTTCCACTTTTGTAGGAGCAGGTTTAGCTGACAACCTGGCCATCTCCTCTTGGGCTCCTCCTTCACTGCCCTTCACCCGAGCTGACCTTCCTCTTGGGTATCTTGGCAGGCAGAGGGCTGCGTGTGGAAGCTGCCGGCCCAGGCAGGGACCTCGTGGAACTCTGCTGCTCTTCACTGCAGTTCCTCCCCTCAGTTACGCTTGCCTTTGCTTGACTGGTTAGATCTGCACACAGTTCTTTTAGACTCCAGGAATCAAACTTGGAACCTCATGATTGCCAGGCAGGCACTTATGCAACTGAGCTATCTCCCCGGCCCCAGGTACAAAATCCTAAAAGTCTAAAACAGATCTCCTTCTGTCCTGAGCCCATCATTCAAAGTCCTCCGAGGGACAATGACTGTCGCCACCTTCTCGGTGATCTTCGCAGATGGCAGACTCCTAGGGACACGTCCATGCTGCCAGCCTCACTCACAGGGCACCGTCCAGTGCACTTGTCAGTGGCTGCATTCACTCTGAAGATCATGCATCCGTCAGCCACGAGAGGCAGAGACCCCATTCCCATGTTAGCAGGAACAAGGGATTTATGAGAGGACATGGGGTGCCTTCAGAATAACGGGAGGGCAGCGATCCTGTGAGGGAACCTGCACAGTTGGAAGCAAAGCAAGATCACATGTGCTGTGGTGTCTGTAGAGCTGCCCATGATGGACAGCCCAGCAGGCTCCTCAGCCTCAGGATGCCCCAGCCTCTGGTTCTGCTGTCTCCACACACCCAGCAAGCTTGCCTTGCCTTTGCCAGGTGGGCGCCCTCTGACACCTGCTCTTCCTGTCAGCAGCTTTGGAGCAAGAGCCTGGTGCTGGGCAGCTGACTCACGGGACAGAGGTGAGCCTCGTGCTCTAGCTGCAAGAGAGTCTGTCAGCTTGAACCTTGACCAAGCGCATCTCATGATCGGGAAGGATGGCCCAGGTACAGGTGAGCAACTTCACGGGACAGAGAAACTGAAGGGTGGAAGCCTACTATGTAATACCGTAATGCAACAGGTTCTGATATGAAAATTATCTTTCTTCTGGCTATGAACATGGTCAAGTTGTGCGCAGCCTAGGGGCTGAAGATCTGAGTTCCAGTCATACCTCTTCCCCTCACTAGCATGGTAACCTGAATTGTGGTTTAAACTTCATTCTACCCCCAGTTTCTTTGCTTGTTCACTAGCAAAGTTTACGTGCATAAGTGTTCAAATGCTTACATTTGTTTTCAACATTTATAAAGCGCATCCTAATTCTCTGTCCTGTTTGTGACTCGGGTACCAGTTGGGACAGTGATCCCCAGATCTGCACCCACCTGACCCCTCAGAACGTGAGCTTATTCGGAAAGAGCATTTGCAGATGTGATCAAGCTGATGTAACAGGCCCAGTGGCTGGCTATGCACAGAGGGAAGGTGTGAAGACAAGCACCCAGGGAGAGGGCTGTGACACAGCGTCACACACAGAGGGCGGCACAGCCAGACGCCAAGAGATGCTGAGGACTGCAGCAGCAGCCACACGCTGGGCAAGAGGCACCGTGTCCCTCGGCCATCACGGATGATCCAACCCTGCGGCACTGTGGTGTCAGGCTTCCGTCACTCAGAACCACAAGTGGGCCTTTGTCACTGAGACCTGGGGAGACACGGACACGGGCCTGTAACGCTGACCCAGCTCACATGGTGGCCAGCTGCTGCCAGAGATCAGTCCTGGTAGAGCACTCCTTGGGACACTTGTCATGTGGCCAAGAGGGAAGACCAAGCAAGACAGTCCCCAGGGGCCTGCGAAGGGACTGGCTCTGCTGACAGGAGGACCAGAGCCACTCGCTTGCTCTGAGCTCTCGGGCCCTGATGCGTATTTGCTTGCCATGGCCTCTTTTTCTACTTTCTGTTGTTCATTTTGCAAACAAGCTCAGCAGCCCAGGTGCGTCCTACAGCTGTGATTCCGTCAACATGACTGTGTTTGTAATGGCAACAGCAGTGACCTTCAGGGCCAAGAGGAACTGGGAAAATACAGAGGCTGCCCAGGAGGGCGGGAGAGAGACAGCCCTGCATCCAGGCTTCGGGGGGCGTCAGGACTTGCCGAGAGTTCAGGCTTTCCCACGCAGGTCCTGCCAAACATCGCCTCCTGCAACAGCCCCTGTGGCCACCAAGGGAAAGCCCACCCTGCCTGCCCACGGTGGTCACTGTCCTGTGTGAGGGCACCAGGCTCATCTGAAGCCACGTTTACAGCTGTCCTTGCATGTGGCCTGCCTCTCCCGGGGGAGGCCACGGGGATCTTCACCTGGGTTCATTCCCTGCCTTGAGTCCCTCCTGAGTCCCTGGCTTCCACGAGGACAGACAGCACGGAGCAAGGGTTTGGTTAATGTTTGCTCAGCCCAGCATCTCAGCCAGGCTCTCCAGCCCTGCGGGGAGAACACCCTGCTCCCGGCCTGGCCTGGCCCATAGGCGTCTGTCCGAGCAGAGCCCTGTCCAGGCTCCTCTTCTGCTCCGAAGCCCTCCGTGGCTCCCTGTCATCTTCAGATGCTTGGGCAGACTCACAGACCCCGAACCAAGCCCGAGTCCCTTCCCAGCTTGGCTTTGGGGACAAGCACGCTGGCCCCAGCATGCCAAGTCCCTGCCCTGAGGGTCGTTCTTTCACGCTGGTCCTGCCACTTCGACTAGGACTAGGTCCTGCCTAGTCCTCTTGCCACTTGGCCTGCTCAGCCAACAAATGCTGGTCCTTGTACTCATCTTGGTTTAAGGATCATCAGGAAACCTTCCTGACTCTTCCTTCTCCTCCCCCAAGCTTCTCACTATATTAGAATCATCTTTTTTCCCTTAGGAAATATAATCAATAGCTCAACAGAATTCACCCCTTTTGATACAGAGGATTTTTTTAAAAAAATATTTATTTATTTTGGTACAAGGTCTCACTATGCAATTCGTAGTGATCCTCCTGTCTCAGCCTCCCCAGCACCGAGATTACAGGTGTGTGCCACCATGCCTGGTTTCTGTAGCTGGCTTGGTGCAGCGCTAGTATGGTATGTGGTACTGGCGATCGAACCCAAGTCCTTGGGCTTACCAGGCAGGCGCTTAGACCACAGAGCTATCTCCCTGACTCCTGGTACAGTTTTATCAGTGTTTTTTTGTTTTGTTTTATTGTTTTGAGGGTTTTGAGATAGGGTCTGGCTATGCAGCTCAGGCTGGCCTCAGACTCTGGCCCCTGCCACCTCAGTGCTGAGGTCACAGGTGCGTACCACCATGCCTGGCTACGGTTCTGTAAGTTCGACCAGTGGAACCGGGCATGGTGGCACATGCCTGTAATCCCAGCATGCAGGAGGTTGTGATAGGAGGATCACTGAGAGTTTGAGACCAGCCTGGGGGCTACAAAAAGTGAGCTCAAACTGTGCAATGAGACTATAAAGATGTGTGTTCTGACAAATGTATAAAGTAGGATATTCCCCATGGCAAGAAAAAAACATAGAGCCACTTTGGCTCTGTCCCCAAAGCTCCTTTCACTCCTCTTCCTGCCCCAGCCCTGGGACCCGCTTGCTATGGCTTCTGTCTAGATGTCTCCCTAGAAACCTGTGGGTGGGGTTTTTCAGAGGTGGGTGGGTCTAGAGTGTGGGACTGATTCATGGAGTAGCGCTAGGATTAGGGGTGCTGGGGTTAAGGGTGGCTGATTTACTAGATCAGCCCACTGATTGGTTTGGCGCCACCCTAATCCTGGTAGCCCAGGTACAATGCAAGGATGGAAGGAGGCTTGGCTTGTCTCTTGCTTGCTTCACCGCCCTCTGCCCTGCACGAGCTACTTTTCCTCCGCGATGCCTGTCTGCCGGGTGCCACTCTGCCTCGGAGCTGGCTGATTACAGACCGGGCCTCTGCAACCTGTGTACCAATAAACCTTCCCTCCCTTTAGCTTGAATAGCTTGCTTGCTTTCTCTCTCTTTCTTTCTTTCTCTCTTTCTTATGTGTTTGGTACAGAGTCTCACTACAGAGCTCGGACTCGTGGTGATCCTCCTGTTTTCAGCCTCCCCAGCACCGGGATTACAGACTCACGCCACCATGTCCAGACTTGGTCGCTGGTTTAGTCGCTGGTTCAGCACACCTGGGGGTGGGGGTGGGGCCAGCGCCAGCAGGACGGAGAACCAAACTCATCAGGGTTCCTGCACTTGCCAAAGCATGGGCTTAGTCTGCTGAGTTATCTCACTGGCCGTTTTTTTCTTTTAAAGAGAAAAAATAAAATAAAACAAAATTTTAAAACAAGATAATAGGAGGAGGGTAGCACTGGTGAACACACTGCATATTGTTATCGTCAAATTGGTTACTCAGAGTACAAGATACAGGCAGTTAACTGTCTAAGCCATATTAGCACAAACCTTTCTTTTCAACAATCTTAACTTTCATATATACAAAGCCCCTGCTTCCCAGGGATGCCCCACTGGCGATGTGGGGGTTCAGTCTTAGCTCTTGTAGCAGCCATGCTGCCCCTGGACAAGGCCCACAGGACAAGGAGGTGACCGGCAGGAAGGAAGGGGCACAGGCTTTATCTATCTATCTATCTATCTACCTATCTATCTATCTATCTATCCATCCAAAATACATAATATGTATATTATATAATATATATTATATGTATGTTATGTATATTATATAATATATATTATATGTATGTTATATATATTATATATATTATATGTATATATTTCCCCCCCCCCCCCAGAAACGAGGGAAAAACAGCTCAGACCCCACTGGCCCCTGGCCTGTAGTGTCCGCCTCTCCCGGGCCCATCCATGCAACCACGCTGTTGATGACCTTTCGGTCCTGCCATCTGTCGCTGGAATCTCGGCCACAGTGTCCGGTGCATCAGCAGTTTCCTCGAGCTGTGGAGCAGCTTCTTGGCAGGACTCTGTTTATCCTCGATTCGGTGAGCGACCGGTGTGCAGGTTCTTTGTTATAAATAAAGTTCCTGTAAGCATCGCGGCGCAGATCTTGGAGCTCTCGGTGTTTTCCTTCCTCGTGGGTAAACACAGGTGAGCCTCCGCGACGCTCTCTAAGCGCTGACACTGGGTTCCGGAGGGGCTGAGTCGCTTTGCATTCAGCCTGGAAGCCCTAGCCGTTGCCAGCTGTTCTCATTTTAGCCATTATAAAGGTGCGTGGTTACTTTTTACCCGTTGGTCTCTTCTCCCAGACTCTGACCTCCGAATAAAGAACAAATCTTTCAGGGGACTAAAGCGCCTGCTTAGGCAGAGCGCAGCGGCCAGGCTTCGATCCCTGCCTTGCTCTGCGGTCCCTGCCTCTGGGGCGCGTTGATAGGGCGATTAAAACGGGGCGTGGTGTTGCACGCCTGGAATCGTAGCCCTTGGGAGGCTGAAAACAGGAGGAGCATTACGGGTCCCATCTACGTAGTGAGACCCTACAGACCCTGTACCCATTAAAAAAACAAAAACAAACAAACTCCACACAAATCTTCATCTCCGGAGCCTGGAGCACAGCTGCTACCCAGTAGGTGCTCTGTAAATGCGGTGAATCTGACTGGACAAACGGATCATTAACGGATGATTTAGTTAATAATGTTCTCACCAAAGGAGCTCACCATAGTACAGTCTTTCTGGATTGGTGGCTGCGGGCAAAACCTCCTTACCTTTATAGCGAATACCTTCCTGTATCTGCCCAAAGTGCTTGGATGACTTCACACTCTGAAAAGCTCCTGAGTTCCCTGGGCTTGATCCCAGCACCACAAAACAAAGCCAACCCCACACGACCCGCTCACCTCCTCTTCAGCCTGTCTGTTCACTCCACACCCTCAGCCTGTGCCCCTTCCTTCCTGCTGGTCACCTCCTTGTCCTGTGGGCCTTGTCCAGGGGTAGCATGCAGGGGCAGCATGGCCACTCCGAGAGCTAAGCCTGCATCCCCACATCTGCCGGTGGGGCATCCCTGGGAAGCAGGGGCTTTGTTGATGGACTGAGCCATGAACCTCAGCATGCGACCATCTAAGATTCGGGGTTGGGCCCCCGAGGTCTGAGGATGGGTGTCTGTGTCAGAGGAGGAGAGACGTGGTGGACACAGAACCACAGAGGAAGAGGACGGTGGCATGGACACAGAAGCAGAGACTGGAGCGATGTGGCTACAACCCAAGGGCTACCAGGGGCTGGCAACAGGCATGGGACATGTCCTCCCAGGACCTCCAGAAGGGGCCAGCCCTGGGGCTCTGTGACTGCAGGCTTGTGGCCTCAGGAGGAGGGAGAAGATTCATCTCGGGATTTTCAAAGTCACCGAGTGCGTGGTGTGTTGTTCCAGCTGGCTTGGAACCTGGGGTCAGGGAAGGACTCAGTATTTGTTGAATGAATGAAGGAGCAGAATATGGAAGCCTGCTGGGCACAGTGGGAACCAGGGGGTCTTTCTCCTGTGAGCTGCCCACCTCCGGTAGCTCCAGGAAACTGGCAGATCCCATTTCCTTGAGAGCAGCAAAGGCTGGGAAAATGGGCTCCTGACCCAGTTCTGCCAGTGAGACAGGTGGGATCGTGCCAGGGCCCGGGGACAGGGCGCCTTGCCCCGGAGTTTCCACTGCAGCAGACTTGGGAGGGACCTTGGAGGTCCTGGGCACCCTCAGCCAATTTATTTCTGGATGCTGGTGGCCATGGTTATGCTCTGTTTCAAGCCCATTTCTTGGTGGTCCCTCCATCCACCCATCTGGTGCTGAGATGTAACCCAGGGTTTTCACTTGAAGCTACAATCCCACCCAGACCTTTTAAATTAAATTAAATTTTAATTTTGAGACAGGTTCTTGCTTCAGTCAGTATTCCAGGACAGACTCAAAGCTCACAATCCTCCTGCTTCAGCCTCCCTCAGTGCTGGGACTGCAGGCCTCGAACACTACCTGGCACTAGCAATCTTGATGCTACCCATGCTCGAGTCCTGCAGAGGCCCAGCTGCAGCCTATTCCCATAGCAAGACTGCTTGCTGATATCAGGGACACCCCCAAGGTCCACTTAAGAATGGCACTTGAGGCCTAAGGTAACCATCAGCCCAGACACCCAGGCACCCCCATGTGGGTACCCTTGGGCACCCACATAGGAAGGGAGGCTCACTGAGGTAGAAAACCGTCCAGGGTGTCATGGATGCGCAGCGGTAGAATTTAGGGAGGACTATGCCAGCCCAGTACCACAGCAACCTCGCATGCCCCTCAGGGGGCAGGACTTGGATTTAGCAAGTGTTTGTTGAATGAATTAGTGAGCCCCAGCAGGATGCCAGGCCTAAGAAACTCAAAGGAAGACTGTGGATTTTAAGGTTCTCCCAAGCAGCCCAGGTTTCAGGGGCAGGGAGTGAGACTTCCGCTCCCGATGTCTGCCCGCCAGCTGGCTGAGACCCCAGCAGTCCCCAGGGCTCTGCCCACCACTGAACAATGACAGGAAAGGAAGCCAGCCTGAGGCTTTTGAGGGGTAGAGGGAAAGGTTGGGGAGGATGGGGGGGGGCAGCCTCAGCCTTTGGCGGTGGGGAGGAGGTCCCAGTATGAAAGCCCCCACGGGACCCCATCAGGTGATGAGCCGCTGTTGCTCACCTGCTTAGTGCTCCGTGGGAGCCGTGGTCTCCAGGCCTTTAAAGGAGGTTATTAAGGAGCAATTCTGTTGCTTTTATGTTTTGAGGCAGGGTCTCACTATGTAGCAGACCATGTTTGAACTCATGGTGATCCTTCTGCCTCAGCCTCTCAAGGGTTGAAATTACAGCAGTAGCTTTGTTGGGCTGGGGTTGTAGCTCTGTGGTTGTAGCTCTGTGGTACAGTGCTTGCCTGGCATGAACAAAAGAAACCCCCAGCCCCACACACCATACAAGCTGCCCAGCTCGATTGTCCAGTCCAGTGGTTTTAGCACAAAGAACTGTTCAGCCACCACTGTGATCATTTTAGAGTATTTTTCCAACCCCAAAGAGACCCCGGCCCCCCTACTCATCACTGTCCATGCCCACACTCTCCTTGTTCCTTAGCAGCCCCTTCGCTGCTTTCTGTCTCTAAAGCTCTGTTGCTTCTGGGTCTTCCACAGGTCGGTCTCTGATGAGGAGATCGGGGGGTTCACAGAGGCTCCTCTCTGAGGCGGCCCTGGGTCACACAGCTTAGGAGGGCAGAGCTGGGACCTGAAGCCCCGCACTGTTCGGACCAAGGCTCAGTGCAGGGACAGTGCGGAGGTGCCTGTCCCCATGCGGCGGTGGGTGTCCTCCTCAGGACGCCCTGGATGTTGTTCCAGGTTTCCACCATTTTCAGAGGAGGAGACACGTGCAGGGGTTCAGTGCACCAGGGCTGTTGGTGGGGAGCAAGCGCATGCCACCTGCAGATAGGTGAGGGGTCAGAGTAGAGCCCGAGAGACCCTGCTGACCCAAAGACCTCTCTTTCAGGTTCTCCTCTCCCCTTCTTCTTTCTTTTTATAGGAAAGGGAAAAGAAAGTTCCCTCCACCCTTTGAGGTCACTTCCTGACCCATTCATGCATCTGTACAGAGCGGCTCCCAAGGCACTTCTCCCATTAATGCTGGGACCTGGGCCAGTGCCCGTGGGCCCTGGCACCACCCAGGTCCGCTCAAGCCCTGCTGCCACCTCCTGCAGACAGGGACACCTGGAGGGAGCCCTAGGATTGCTGGCCGCTGCTCGGGCCTGTGTGTCCTATGCATGTGCTATAGTCGGCCCTGGAAAACCAGTATCATTTCATTTCTGAGTCTTCCCAGAACCGGGGTTGCCATCTCAAGCACTTTGAAACAACCAAGTGGAAGCTGGCGAGTCTGGGCCCCAACATTCCTACCCACTGCTCTGGATTCTTCTAATTATTCCTCTGGGGGGGAGGGCGTGGTCAGTTAAAAAGTGAAACAAAAAAGAATTCAAAACATGAAAAAAGAACAAAGCAAGCTGTTGTCTGTGCGCCCATCACCTCCCACCGGTGGACACTACCTCCAGCAATGCTGGGGGTTCCAATTCACAGATGAAAACAAGTGTTGTAACGTTAAGCGTTATGATGAGAAGACCCGACGAAGGTAGCTCAGAGGACTCGCTGAGACTCCTCTCTCCGTGAGCCAAGGACCCCAGAAGCAAATCAACTTTATTTCGGGTAGTCAGTGTGATCTCGTGTGTAATCATTAAAGTAAAGGAGGACCATGTGCTTAGTCATGAACATGACCATGAGCTCCATTAACCTCCATCCTTGCCCCATCATCAGTTTCACACAGGGGTCAACCATTAGCATTCCAAGCAAGGGAGAAAGCAACAACCAGAGAGCCCACAGGCAAAGCTGCTATCCATCACCTGGAGCCCCAACTTTCTGGGATTTTCAGCAACAGACCATAGCTGTTCCCGGGTCCCCTTCATCGCCCGTTCTGCTTCTCTCCTCTTGGCTCAGTTTTGGTTTGGTTTCCTGAAATGCTAGGCTAGAAACAAGTGTCCTTGAAAGTGCAGCATGTTCGTCCCCTTTCCCTTCCTATCCCCCTCTTTTCTTTTGTTAGTGCTAGGTGTGGAACCCAAGGCTTTCACCCTGAGCTACATCCCCAGCGCCCCACCCCCAACCCCTTTCAGACAGGATCTTATGTCTGTAAGTTGCCCAGGCTGGGCTTAAATTTGTGATCCTCCTGTCTCAGCCTCCCATGGTGCTGGGATGACAGGCATGAACTACCAGGCCCAGCTCATGTGTTTATTTCATTTGATTCCCATGGAACAGAGACCTGCATCTGTGCGACGTCTGTGTCATCCAGTCCTACACTTCGTCTCCTTTTGTCATCAAGAGGTTTGACCTGCACACAGAGTTGGTAATGACAAATTATGTGTATGGCTGTGCTGAGGTGTTAGGTACATTGTATAACACGTATCAAAGAGAAGCTTGTGAAGATGGATTGAAAGACAGACTGAAGTTACAAAAAAAAAAAAAAAAAAAAAAAGCAAGGCAAAGCAATTGGATTCTTTTGGTCATTTATTCCAGGGACAGCGGGTGGATGGTTTTGGGCAGCTGGGGTCTTAACAAGCCTTTCTGGGCTCTTCAACAACAGCCAGGACCAGTGCTGGCTGGCAGGGGCACCCCCACTGCCAGGGCTGACAGGTAAGTGTTCATGGCACACAGATCCTCTGGCTTTGCTCACAGCATTTACAGCAAGAGTGACAATCCTGGATCCCAATATGCCATAGCAGTGACACTGAGGAGGTTGAGCCGGGAATGCCACCAGTGAGATCTCATCTCAGAACTAACCAAGCAAACAAAAACCCCCACCAACACTAGCGTGGCTGGCGCCGCGCTGCTCATCTCAGCACTCTGCAGGGCTGAGGCAGGGAGATCACAAGTTCAAGGCCACTCTGGGCAACTTAGTGACTCAGCTAGACCCCCATCTGGAGGTAAAAAAATTACAAAAGGGCATGGGATGTAGCTCAGGGGTTTTTCTCCATTACTACATAAACAAGCACCAAACCAAAACTGAGCCAAGAGGAGAGAAGCAGAACGGGCGATGAAGCGCTAGGCCATCTCGGAAGGTGACTCTGAAGCCGGCTGAAGTCACAGCAAATATAGTGTCCATCAAAGATGCACAGGAAGGGATAGAATAAACTCTTCATCAAACCCAAGAATGGAAGAAAGTATTTTTTCCTAAAGAGCATTTTACATTCTTCTCTGAAAAGAAACATCAATTATTCTTTGTTCCTTCGGAGGTGGCCCTGTTAGGCTGCGGTATTTAACTCTCTGCCTAAGGTAGTGAGTCCTGCGCAGACGGACTTCAAGTGCAGGCGGTGAACAGGCGTCGGGCGGCTACTGTGAGGCGTGCAATCCATGGGTACAAACCCCTGTACGCAGCAGGCGTGCCACCAGTGCCTGTCACTTGGCCAAGCGGTGTGGGGCGGGCGGTCCCTGCGCGGCTGCCGGCGCGGGCGGGGCTCCAGGCGGGGCTGGGGCGCAGGCAGGCGTGGTGCGAGCGCCCCGGCGCCAGGGGGCGGTGGCCGGGATCACGTGGCGTGGCCGCGGCGAAGCAGAAGTAGCGCGGGCGGCGCAGGGCGCGCTCTGAGCCGGAGCCGAAGCCCGGAGGCGGCGCTGCGCGGGGCCCTGACCCGACTCTTGTATCGCCAGGTGAGGGGAGGCGGGCGAGGGCGCACGCGGAGCCCTAGGTACCCGCGCCCCTGATACCCGAGCCCTGGTGACCGGCGTCCGAGCGCAGCCAGCGCGGGCGGGCGGGCAGGCAAGGTGGGCGCCGTCGGCTCCGGGCCTGGGTACCTGGTGGGGGCGTCGTCGGTCTCAGCCCTGCCGCCAGCCGCTTTCTTACCTCGGGCGGCGCCGCCCCGCGCGGCTGGGCAGTTCCTGGGCCGGGGTTTGCGCGGGACGCGGCGGGATGGCGGCGGCTCCGGGCCGGGAGTCCCGGGCACCCAAGACTGCACTAGCCGCAGGGGTCCGCGCTGGCCGGTCGCTGCCGCCGGTGCGGGCGCTGGCTTTGGGGACCGCACTTCCTGCCTACACAGGGGTCGGCGGGCGCGCCCTTCCTTCCCGAGACCCCGGCTGCTCGGGAATCCGCGCCCCCCAACTGTACGCACGAGTCGCGCGCGCGGCTGCATTTTCCTGGTTGGGTTTGGAAACCCATGAAGCCACTTCCCTCCGGTCTTCACCCCTAAAGGAAGAACTGGGTGAAAGAAGAGCCCCGCCGGGGCAGGGAGGTGATGCTGGGGTCAGGCCCCCTTGGCACCTGCTCTCAACGGTGAGGCGCTGCTGGGCGCAGGCGGGTGCCGAGTCGCGGGGAAACAGGTGGCCTCGTCGGTCGGAGCCTAATTTTAATTTCAGTTCTGTTCGTGTGGCCCTGGGCGCGGTGCAGACCCCTAGCCCCGTCTCGGTTTCTGGGGTGCCGCAGCACCCGCTCCCTTTACTTTCTGGCTGGAGAACCCGGCCTGGCCATGGAAAGGGACCCCTGCCTTCACCCCAGGTCCCCAGGGTCAGCTCACAGGCCCGTGTCCTTAGTTTCATTTCTACAGGGATGCCTTCCAGAATTTCGGGGACCATGCCGCCCCCAAGCAGTGACCCCTTCTCCCATTGCAAAGTCTCAGGTGCTTCAGGATGGCAGCGCAGGGCTCACTCCTGCAAGGCTGTGCACGTGGACCCCTGCAGAGCCCCTCCGCACTCCCTAGGTGGAGCCGTAGGAAACTTCTGGGGAGCAAACTTTCTCGGGGAGACTTCTTCATTTAGGAAAGAGTGAAAACATGAAGAAGAGCTTTTTCACGTCACCACATTCATTCATAAGCAGTCAAGTCATCTCCTGGCCTTGGTGTTCCTCCTGGCAGGACGCTGGGCAAAATCGCAATTGATCACATCCAGCGGTTTGCAGCTTTTGCCATTGAAGAGCTATGAATCTTTGCAGATCAAATGGTTTATTTATCAGGGCGTCCTCATTCTTTTTGTAGCTCCCAGCCGGGTGTTAATGTGCATGTCCCCTAGTCTACTTAAGCCCACCCCCACCCCCAGTGGTAGGCAATTTTTATGTTACAAATAAGGCTTATGTGAACATTTTTGTGCATGGCCCTTTGTACTTGCCGGATCGGAACAGATGCACATTCTACATTTTTGTCTGTCTGTTTTTTGGGTACTGGGAAACAACTCTGGACCTCACACTTGCCTGGCAAGCTGGGTGCCCCTGGGCTAAAACCCCAGCCCCTTTCGTGATTTTTTTTTTTTTTGGACAAGGTCTCACTTTCTATTTCAGACTGGCTTTGAATGCACTCTGTGGTGCTGGCTGGTCTGGAACTCACTGTGGGCCTCCTGCCTCGGCCTCCTGAGTGCTGGGATTGTAGGTCTGCACACCGCAGTGGGTTGTACATTTTAAAAGGTGCTCACGGGTGGTTTCCAAGCAAACTTGAACCAATTTGTACTTCTTCCTGTCTACACTGCTGGTTCCCTTCAGTGAAAATGTGTGTACTGCTGGAGTGCTGGGGTGTAGGATACAGCGACTGCGTGTTGTGGTGTCCACTCGGATTTCGCCTCTTTGGCTGAGTTTTAGCAGAACTATGCCCTGTTCTGCCCTAAATGTCTCAGCGCACTCAAGAGGAGAAATCTTCCTTATTTCCTGGTTCGGGGTTCTTTGTATAAAGTTTATTTCAAAGTGAAGGACGTGAAATGTAAAAATGATAAAGTTGCTCCTTACACCCCAGCTGTGGTTGTATTTACACAACAAGTCGTTTTACAAAGTTACCGGTTGGGGAGGAGAAACAGAAACAAAGAAGGAATTTGGAGGCTATTTCATTTCTTAAGAAAAAAGAGGAAGCGATCTGGAGGTTGCTGTGATGGTTGGCGCCTGGCCCTGGGCTCAGGGCCCTGAGGCTGAGCTTCACACTGTGGAGTGAGAAGTGGGGAGCCCTTTGGGGTCGAGTGGTGAACCCGAGACCTGAGCCATTTGGAAAGCACAAGGACAGTCCTGCTTTCTGTTTCAAGGCAGGTGCTGCCAGGCAGGTGTGGTGTAGTGGCTGCTGCTTGGGCTGTCCTTTGCATCAGGAGGGGGGTCCTGGGGCAGTCGCCCCAGAGCACAGCCCTAAAGTTCAGATCCCAGTTCTGCCACTTCCTGGCTGTCTCTTGGAAGTGGCGGGGCTACCCAAGGGTGGATGCAGGGGCTGAGACCAAGACCCAGGTCTGCCTCTCCTCCATCCACTAAGTTCATCTCTCAGGACTTCTCCCTTTGGCTTTTCTCATTGAGTTAATGAGATCAGCATCCAGGTGGAACCTGCTAAATAGCCGCTTCCTAGAAAGGGTGGATCAGGGTGCTGTCTCTTTCCCAACATCCTGAGTGAGACCATCCTGGGTGATACTGTGACAAGATCCCCAGGCGAGTCCTTCACGCCCAGTTGCAGGCTGCACATGCTATGCCTGTCCTTCCTGCTCCCTCCAGCCTCTTTGTGGACTGGGCTCTGAACTTCTACCACCTTTTCCTGGAAGCTCCTGTCAAGGCCCTGAGCTCAGGACCCTCTCAGGCCCATTCCCTGGTGGCTTCGCTGCTCTGTAGGCCCAAGCTGCTGCCCTGGCCTCAGCACTGTGACAGAGAGCAGGTGTCATCAGTGACATTCATGCCCGCCCTTTGCCAGCCTTCGAGGAGGAGGAGGAAGGGTAGAGGGCCTGGCCTGCCTCTCTCCTGCCCCTCATTTCCATGGGAGCCCCCAGCTTGGCCTGACAGAGTTGACCCTGGGTTAAGCCCACAGCAGCTGCCGTGTCAGGGAGGCCCTGCCGAAGTAGGGCTGAGGTGGAGTGATATACGCTGGAGCTGTTGGTCCTTCCCTGCTACCCGGGAGGGCACTTGGCCCCCATTTTGAAGGAAAGGAAACTCAGGCCCAGATTTTGAGCAACTTGGATGAGGCTGAGCAGGCTGGAGGTTTCCTGGTCTGTGTGGGAGAAACCCCTTTGAGGGCTACTTTGTAACCTTGAGGGGTGCAGAGTAAGGGGGACTACTCGTGATGGGTCAGTCTGAGGAGCGCCTAGCTGTGAATCAGTGCGTCAGGGCCTGAGATATAGTATCCTGCTTAATCTTCAAAAGAGCTTTAGGAGTTGGGAACCTTGCTTTCATCTGAGTGGAAAGCGGACTGAAGGGTTTGGATGACTGTTTTATTTGTTTAGTTTTTTGAAATGGTCTTTTTTTTTTTTGAGTCAGGGTCTTGCTATGTAGCTCAGGCTGGCCTTGAGCTCACTTTGTAGTCCCGGCTGGTCTCAAGCTTGCAACAGTCCTCCTACCTCAGCCTCCAGAGTGCTGGGATTACAGGTGCACGCCACCATACTTGGCCCAAGTGACTTTTTGTAGTGGTGGTAGATGGCTGGTGAGGTGGCTGTGGTGGCCACACTGCAAAACTTGTGGAGCCCTTTGTTCTTGCTGCCACCTCAGGGTAGGTGCTGTGAGCAGGGGACAGGACTGAGGAGAGGTGTGAAGCTCAGGGCACTGCAGCAGGAAGGTGAGAAGATTTGTTTGTGTTCTCGAATTATCTCTGATCAGAGAATAGAACAGAATTGGGCTGAAACGGGGAGACCAGTGAGCAGAGACCCTGGGAGGAGCTGGGGAAGCAGAGGCCAAGCTGCCCACCCAGGGCCAACCTCCCCCGGGACCCACACCAGGACTTGAATTTGAGACTGCTGGGCCTTGACCTTTTCTGCCCTTTTGGCCTCATGTCTGTCCAGAGCAATTAGCTGCTCCACAGACCCATTCTGACAGTGTTTGACTTTGTTTTCTTCAGCCTAGGAAGTAGAACCATGGTTAGAAAGGCAGGCCAGAGGTGGATGCTGGCGTTGGGAAGACCAAGCCCAGGCTACTTTGGCTATTCAAATATTCTGCAGGGAAAGGGGTCTCCCCAAGGCTCTGGTGATTTTGTTATTCAAAGCCAGCCTAACAGTAGAGTCATTGAAGTCCAGGTCTCCTCCCTGTCTGTACCTCATTTAAACCTCTGTGTCCTGTTGACTTCTTGTAAAACTCATTCTGCTGGGCAGGAGACAGGATCTGGGTTCCAGACATCCTTGCAAGCTGATCCGCTCTCCTCTTCTGCTCTTACAGCCTCCCGTTCATCTCTCCTGCCTCCTTCTTCCTCACCGCGGTGGCCAACAATGACCACCATGGTCAATGTGGATACCCTTCCAGAGTATGAGAAGAGTCAGATCAAGAGAGGCCTAGAGCTGGGGACGGTCATGACGGTGTTCAGCTTCCGCAAGTCCACCCCTGAGCGCAGGACTGTCCAGGTGATCATGGAGACGCGGCAGGTGGCCTGGAGCAAGACCGCAGACAAGATCGAGGGCTTCTGTGAGTACCAGCAGCGCCGCGCGTCTGCAGCACCGCCCAGCACCTGTGCCTCTTGCCCCCGTGGCGGTTGCGGTTGTGGGAGCGTGCCCTGGTTCCTTGGGGTGCTCTAGACCATCAGAGGGCTGGGGCTGGTGCCTCTGCCTAGTAGCCATCAAGTGTTAGTGTTGTGTCCCTTCTGGTACAACAACTTGGAGGTGATGTTCTGCAGGGACCAGGAGCCCTGTGGTCCGCTGGTCTCGGTTGTCCGATGTGTGCCCTGCTCAGGGCTCATGGGAGCTAAATGCCACTCTGTTTCTCTGCAGACCATGGTGGCAACAGGGCTTCATTTTGGGGTCCAAGTGCAGAGAGCCGTCTCTGAGCTGCAGTTTTCAAATCAAGTTTCAGTCCCCTTCCTAGACACTGGTGCCACCCTTTTGTCCCTTTGTCTCCCTTCCTCAGGCTGTTGGCTCAGCTTCTGAGGTTTTTGAGACTTTTCAACGAATAGAGTAGGGGCATGTAAGGAATTTTCAGATGTATACACTTTAATTTGTGTTTCTGATTAACTAGTCCGCAATGGAAAAATGAAAATGTGCTCTGGGTAGTCCAGGCACCAAACGAGTTGTACGCGCACGTCGTCTTTCTCTCCAGCTCCTCATTCCTGCCTCGGGGACAAGCTCAGTGCCAGTTCCTTTTATCTTGCAGAAATACCCTGTGTATGTGTGTGTGCAACTCACCAGGGGGCTCCTGCAAAGCTCGCCTGCACCTTGATTTCTCTGTTCACTTAATAATTACCTTGCGGGAGGCTCCTTATCAGTGTGATCGCCCTACCACATTCCTTCGTGGTCCCAGTGCCTGGCCACAGAACAACAGTGTAACTCAGAGGTGGACTTTTTCTACTGTTCCAGTGTGGGTCATTAGCTACACTAACAGTGCTTCCCATTTCTTTTTAAAAATAGCTGTTTTATTGAGATGTAAATGAGGGGACCTTTGAAAGGCTCAGGTGCAGTGGCTTAGCGGAATGCGCATGCCCCACCACGTTTGGTTTCAGAGCCACCTCTGAGCCATCTGTCCTCCCAAGCCTGGTGCCCCACCCAAAGCAATCATTTATCTGCTTTCTGTTTCTATAAATTTCCCCTTTTCTGTCATGCTGGGTGTGGTGGCGCATACCTGTAATCCCAGCACTCAGGAGGATTGTGAGTTCGAGACCAGCCTGGGTTACAAAGTGAGTTCAAGGCCAGCCTGAACTGCGCAGCAAAACCATGTCTAGAAAAGACCCCCGCCCCCCCCCAAAAAAACTTGTGAGTATTTCATATAAATGGAATCTTAGACTGCATGATCTTTTGTGATTTTTTTCTCTCTCCCACAGTATAGTGTTTCCAAGGGTTATCTACTTTGTAGCATGTATTAGAGCAAGTCTATGCATGCCTATGCATGCATCTGAAAATTCCCTGATAATACCACAGCATAACAGTGTCACAGAATTTGCCCACTTATCTGCTCATGGCCACCTGGTTGTCTCTACCTTTTGGCTCATGGGCAGTGCTGGTGTGAATATTTGTGTATAAGGTTCTGAGTGCTTGCGTGTCTTTATTTTTGTGTTTAATTTTGTAAATTTTTATTAGTCCTTGTTTGCAGTATGTAATGATTACATGCATCATAGGGGGTTGGTTCATGTATATTATGCTTCTTTATGTTTTTGTTTCTTTAGGGTGCATGCCTAGGCATGGCCTTGCTGGCTCCTGTACTTAACTCTTTGAGTTATTGTATGTATGTATGTATGTATGTATGTATGTATATATGTATGTATGTATTTTGAGACAAGGTCTTCTTGAGACAGGGTTTCACTATGCAGTTCAGGCTGGCCTTGAACTCATTTTTGTAGCTTAGGTGGGCCTCAAACTCACAGCAGTCCTCTTGCCTCAGCCTCAAGTGCTGACATTCCAGATGTGTGCCACCATTCCTGGCCTTGAGAAAAGGCGCTGTAGTTCAGGCTTTCCTTGAACTCACTGTGTTCCCTAGGGTGGTCTTGAACTTGCAGCGATCCTCCTGCCTCAACCTCCGGAGTATTGGAATGACAGACGTGCACCACCATGCCCAGCCAGGTTGTGTAATCGTTTTAGCTTTCCAATGAGGCTGCACAACTTTGCTTCCCACCAGCAGTGTTGGAGGGTCATCCTGGCATTAGAGTGAGTGAACCCAAAGGACCCCTTCTTAGGAGATGCATTTCTGAGCTCAAGGGTACTGTGCATTGTGACTCTGAAGGGCAGGTGTGATAGCACCCCATGAGTCTGCTAGGTCTGACCGTGCTGTCCCCCATTCTGCCCGCCTGCTAGTGGCTTCTGCACTGGGCCATGCACAGCAGACACCTGGGGAGCCTGGCCTCGTTCTCCACCAACTGATCCCATCCTGAGTGGCACAGCCAGCTTTCCCAGAGGTTTCTTCTGGCACTGGAGCCAGCAGGTCGCAGGTGACATGGACTTTGAAGCCAGGCTAGAAAATCTTTGTACATGGATGTAGCTGCCCCTCCCCCACCCATATCACTGTGTTCCTCTAGGCACCTCCCAGGTGGCCCAGAGCTGTCACAGCCGGGGTGGAGCTGCAGGGGGGAGCCCAGCACTGGTGTCAGATACAGCTGTGCCCTATCACAAGTGGACAGCAGATCTTTGTTCTCCCTGAT
Source organism: Capromys pilorides (assembly GCA_004027915.1). NCBI lineage: Eukaryota > Metazoa > Chordata > Mammalia > Rodentia > Capromyidae > Capromys > Capromys pilorides. Next base: position 65,653 of record PVKN010000157.1, on the reverse strand, counting down.
CTGCGGGACCATCAGAAACACCCGGGTGGGTAAAGGTACAACTGTGGAAATTTTCTGCAGAAGCTTATTCTGACAGGAACAAGAGCTGCCTTGGAACCCTTGACCCGTACCGAAGTTCTCCCACCCTGTAAGCCAAATCAGCTGATTCTCCTCCACCTGTCCCTTGGAGGAGGCTGGTTATTTCCTCTTCCTCCTGGGAGCGCCTGTGATCCTGACAACCAGCCAGGTTTCAGCTACACCATTTCCCTCCCTCCCCCCATTGGAATCCCTGCAGTGCCGGGCACTGTCTGAGGTACCTCAGGTGCATGATACAGCAGTGAGAAGATGAGACTGGAAACCTCATGGAACCTGGGTTGTTGATTTGGGCCCAGCAGGCGGGGCTTAACACCCAACAATCTTGGATTTGCCCTGTGACCTTGGCCGGTGACCTTCCCTTACAGAACTTCCATTTCCTTATTTGTAAACGGGAGTGACATTGGCATCCACCCCACTGGGTTATGACAGAGGGGCTTAGTGTGGGCTGTAGCATCTGAGGGTGCTCGGGTGAGGGATGCTGCTGCTGGAGCTAAACAGCTGCATGTCAAAGGCCTGATCCTGGGCGCATGATACTGTTGGGAGGGGGAGGCTGGGGGAGGTCTTCAGGTCGCTGGGTGGGGGACCTCTGGGAACGCAGCCCCTTCTTCCTCTCTCTTCACTCCCAAGCCCCAGTGCATAGTTTGGTTCCACCCCACACCCGCTGCTGCTTCTGCTGCTGCTGCCGCTGCTGCCGCTGAATGGAGTCTTGCTAACTAGGGATCTGAGGTCTGCTTTCCATGTTTGAGATTTATCTGGTGTTCCTGGCAGGTGGTGGGGACCCTTCACAGGTTTGGAAAGTCTGGCGGTGACTGGGTTTGTGACTTTGAGCACGCTGTGGAAGGCCTGTTGGAGATGGTGGTGGTTACGGAGCAAGATGAAAGGCTGGTGTCGAGGGTGCTCTCAGTAGGGGTTGTGGCACATGCTTCTAGTCTCAGCATCTTGGAAGGCCGAGGCAGATGATTGCAAGTTTGAGCCCAGCCAGGGCAATTTAGCATTTTAGCGGAGCCTGTCTCACAATAAAAATAGGGCTGGGGAGGTTCATCCGGGATGAAGACCTTCAGGTCAATCCCTAATAAAAGGGGTTGGGGGATCCTCTTATTTTTTTTCTTTCTTTTTTTTGTCTTTTTTAAGACAGGGTCTTGCCATGCAGTTCAGACTGACCTTGAGCTCACTTTTGTAGCCCAGGCTGGTCTCGAACTTGCACTGATCCTACTGCCTCAGCCTCCCAAGTGCTGGGCTTACAGGCATGTGCCACCAAGCCTGGCAGGGAGATCCTCCTCTTTCCAGCTGCTCTGAGAGCGCAGGCCTGCAGGCTGTATGTGGGGACAGTAGGTGCCAGCACTCTAGTCTCCTGGCCTCCTGCTGTAAATGGGGATAACTTCAGGGCAACTTGCTGCTCTAGGGGTCCTTCAGAGTTTCTAGGTAGCAAGAACTTGCTGGTCACTGTGTGGCCTGCAGGGGAGAGGCGCCCCCGAGGGCCACCAGGGCACATGGTTTGGGGGTGCTTGGCACATGTTGTGTGACTACACAGGTGTCACAACCACTGTGTCCACAGTCACTGTGATTTTGTCTGTCATTTGGGGGAACATCTGGCAACATCTGCAGGTGTGTGGTAAGTGGGGGCAAAGTGCAGAGTGGACAGGTTGGGGTACTGTCCTATGTCAGTGAGGCACAGGATGGCCACACCCCAAGGAATCGTCACACACAGAACATGTCAGTGCTGAGGTGAGGCACTGCCCTGGAGGGCCCCCTATGCTTGCATTGAGTGACGGAGTGTCTCTCGGTAAACAGGGCTGCTTATGTCCAGCCTATCTTTGCCATCAAACTGGGTGCTTGGCTCTGCTGAGGGGGCAGGAGGAGGAGGGTGGAGGAGCTGAGGGTGAAGCGTTGGGGGAGGGGTCTTTCAGGTGGCCAGCAGGAATGGCATCCTGACGTGGAACCCACGGCTGCCATGCGGTGCAGAGGAGTAGATTTATGGTCAGAGATCTGGGCTGCTCTCTGTGGCCTGCTGCTGTGAGGTCGCATGTGATATTCAGCTGATGTCCTCAGGTCTGGAAGGCTGTGGGCCCTCCACTCGCACCTGGGGCTCCTACGTGGGGATGGCGGCGTGGATGCTGGGCTCTGTTTGACCCTTGATCAGGTGTGGTCTGGGGCAGACAATGCAAAGCTGTGAGGTTCCAGGAAGTCCTTTGCACCAGCCCAGGTCTCTCAGCCCAGCTCAGTTCAAGGAAGAGCACACTCCCTTGTGGAGCAGGGTGGCATGCACACTCAGGGTAGGGGGACCTGCGGCAGCGGCCGCCTAAGTGCAGTTGCCACAGAACGGGGAGACTCAGACGAGGGCTGTGGATCCCATTTCTACTCTGCCGCCTGCTGGAGGTGCAACCAGAAACAAGTTACTTTCCTACTTTGTGCCTCAGTTTCTTGGCTAATTCAGATCATAGTTCCTGTCTTAGGGTGTGAGAATTAAATGAATGCATGTATGTATGTAAATCTATATGTCTGTCTGTCTGTATGTGGTTGTTATAGAATCTCACTATACAGCTTGAACTCAGGGATCCTTCAGTTTTCAGCCTCCCCAGCGCTGGGATTGCAGGAGTACACCCCTACACCCGGACACTGGCTGGCTCAGCCCGCCCTAGGGGTGGGGCTGGCATGGCATATGATGCCGGGAATCTAACAGTGGTCCCTGGGCCTGCCTAAGGTTGCCTAAGCAGGCGCTTTAGTCTGCTGAACTATCTTGCCAGCCAAATGGATTTTTTTTAAATGTGTGTGTGGTTTTTTCTTTTTTAAATTTTTATGTGTGGGAAGTATCATATCTTAACAACTTAATAAAATATAAGCAAAAAGAAGTAACTGAGTGTGGGGTCCCAAGCCTGGCCAGCTTGGAGCTGATGGGGATCTTACAGGGGCCACTTGCCATTTGGTCTTCAGTGCCCTGAATTCGGGCCCTTTTCAGGGGTGTGAGTTTGATGCTGCTCTAACACACACCTAGGACCAATGTGCAAAGAGCAGAAAGGCTTATGTCTGCTGCCAGTCGTGGAGGTTTCCTCTGTGATCCATTGGCCCCCTCTCTTTGGGCTTGTGGTCCAGCCTAGTGAGTGCGACGTGGAGCCAAACTATGAACTGCAGCTTGGGAGTGAAGACAGAGGAAGAGGGGGCTGCGTTCCCACCGAGGTCCCCCACCCAGCGACCTGAAGACCTCCCCCCAGCCTGTCCCCTCCCAACAACACCATGGGCCCAGGATCAGGCCTTAGACATGCAGCTGTTGAACTCCAGCAGCGAGGGGGCCAGGTTAGGTTCCCTCTGGAGAGAACTGAGCAGGCCCGAATGCAGGGGAGGTAACATGGTGCTGCCAGCATGTGGGGTGTGTGTGTGTGTGGGGGCATTTTTCCCTCCTGGGGGCCCCAGTTGAGCAGAGTCCAGGTGGAGAAAGGCTGACCCTGGGACCTTTCTATGTTGCACCTTGGTGTCCTCTTGGATCTGGCTTGTTTGGTGGTGTGTGTGTGTGTGTGTGTGTGTGCACGCGCATGTGCTGGCATGTGACTTGAGTATGATGTTGCCCATTTGTGGGTCCAGATAGGCTCCGTAGGTGAGCAGCTGCACCTTTGCTGTCTCTGTGTATATTCCTGGCCCCTGAACGGGCTTTTATCTAGAAGTTCCTGCTTTTGCCTGGGCCAGTTCTCTTGGCCTGTTGATTTTTGGCAATTGTGGCAGCCTGTGAATCAGAGATTGTCAAACACAGGAGGTGCTTGTGGCTTCTGGGCTTGCGGGCCAGGTAGTAGTAACGATAGCAGTAGCAGCGATGTTGGCAGGAGCCCCTGTAATACATGCTGCTGGGGCTTAGCCCTGGGTGTGGACATCCCATGTGCAGCTCATTGACGTTTATGGCAACCTGTGTGGTGGGCATTGTCCCTGTCAACTACAGGTAGACTGACTCCTGGGAGACCCGGTGTTGTGCCCAGGGCGAGGGACATCCGCTGTACTTGGAGCTCCTTCCCTTGCTCTGTGTAGCGCTGTTTTCTGAGGTGAGCACAGAGACGCTTCTGTTCTGTGCCTGACTAGAGGTGCCCGTGGCTTGTCCACGCTGTCTGTCTGAGTGGGAGGGCGAGTTGTTCATTCCTTCTGTGTGTGGAGGATGTACTGGCTGGGTAAGCTGGCATGTAGCTATAATCCCAGCACTCTGGGAAGCTGAGGCAGGAGAGTTGCAAGTTTGAGACCACACTGGGTCACTCAGTGACTTAGAAGACTGTCTAAGAAAAGTGGGAGGGGGCAGATGGGCTGTAGCTTAGCATGGAGGTCCTGGGCTTAATCCGTTCTCCTGAAATAAAAAAAGAGGGGTGCGGTCTGTTGCATACTGGAGACGCCAAGCCTTGGTCCTCACCCAGCTTGGTGTGGAGACAAAGGCTACAAGAGGACACCTTGAGTGAAGCTCTGTGAGGGGTGAATACAGCCAGGGAGTGGAGTCCGGTGTCTTCACTCACCCTGACATCTGTTCTGGTCCCCTTCCCCTCAGACAAAAATAGCAGATAGACATATGTAGGTGTATATCTTTGATCAAAATGCTCCCCCACCGAACACAGTTATCCCCTCTTGCCACCCTGAAGCAGTTCTGGAAGAGCTCTTTCGTGAGTGTCTTTAGGAGATTTGATCAAAATTGCTTCGAGGGCTGCTGCCAGCTCCCATCCCAGGGAAAGGCAGGCTCAGAAAGACGTCACGGTGTGTCCTCCTCCACTGCATTCAGCCCTGGCACCCTGCAGCTTCTGATCTTCCTTAAAGTCACAAGGACCATGAAAGGTCAGCATCTCGCGTGGAATAGGACATCGAGGAGAGTGCAACTGAAGACACGAGAGAGCACTTCCGGAGCTGCTTCTGAAAGGGGCAAGGATGATGGGGGAAGTATGTTGGAAGTTGAGAGAGACTGTTTTGAGGCTTGATAGCGATGTATCTTTGGGTGAGTGTGTGTGTATGTGTGTGTGTGTGTGTGTGTGTGTACCAGAAATCAAACTTAGGACCTTTCATTTACCAGACAGGTGCTTGTGCTGCTGAGCTATATCCTTAGCCCAGCAATATGTCTTTTACTGTAAATAAATTCTTTTTTTTTTTGAGACAGGGTTTGGCTGTATAGCACAAGTTGGCCTTAAACTCATGGCAGTCCTCATGCCCCAGCCTCCCGAGTGCTGGGAGTTAGACACGTGCTACCATGCCTGGCCACTTTTTAAAAACTTAAACATTAACTGTGTTTTTGATCATGTGTAGGTTGGCTGGTTGGAAAAATGGTTTGCCTTATTATTTGAGGACTGTCTTCTCTTTGGGATGGTGATCACCAATGTTCTTGCCACCTAGCACATTCCCAGTGGGGCTCCCATGTGTGTCACTGTACCTGGTATTTGTCACAGGGAATAAAGCAGTGAGTAGGACAATGCAAATCCCAAGGGTGAGGCAGTGTTGGAGGAAAGAAAGAAAAAGCCAAACTCAATACAGGTAGTCATTTGGATTGTGGTGGACACTAGGAAAAACAAAGCAAAAAAACAAAACAAAACGAAAACCAAAACCAGTGGTAGTCAGCAGCCAGGGCCAGCAGGCTGGCCAGGGAAGTCCTCAGTGGCCTCTCAGTGGAGCTGACATGGAGCTGAGACTTGAAGCATGAGATAGAGAGAGACATGGGAGCCCTGTGGGGAGCCCCTTCTAGTGGGGCTGCAGCAGTTAGACTTCCTCATTAGTCAGGGCGCTGATGATGCCGTGTTACTTGCTGCAATACGGATGTGCCCCAACTCCAGCCACGATCCTGTGGGACTGGACTCTGTGCAGCCTGGTTACCTAGGAGGCCACCACAGGGTCCTCCGAAGAAGGCCTGGGGGATGCTCTGGGGATTTTGTGGGCAGGACCTAGAATCCATGTACCTTTTCCTCCCACCTTTGGTTTGGCCAAAACTTGCAAAGGATGCTGGGAAACATGTTCCAGGTGGGCCAGAGTAGGAAATGAATTCCGTGAACTGTTTCCAAGCTTTCGTGGCCCCTGAATTTGGAGGATGCAGAAACAGCTGAGGTACTCCTTGAAGGCTGATAGAGAGCTACTGTAAGAGCTAGGGGTCTTGTAGGAACTAAGAACAGTGTGTTAGTTACTCTTGTCTCATTGCTGGGACAAATACCTGACACCCAAAAGGAAGGAAGTAAAGGTTTATTTAGCTCACAGTTATTGGAGGTTTCAGTCCATATTCGGCTGGCCCAAGGCTGAGTGGAGCAGGGTAGAGAGCATCCAGTTCATGGCAGCAGAACAGCAACAATCACAACAGAGGCAATTGACCAACCAAGGCGCAGAGAGCAACAGCGTGAGTCTGTCTCTCTGTCTCTCTTTGTATTACATTTAGGCTTTCTGCCTTAGGATATCCACCCTAGACCACATCCATAATCCCATTCCGTACTAAAACACATAATCCCCGTGGATCATGAGTCAAGTCTCAAACTCTAGAAGTCCCCACTCTGTGATTGCATGAGGCTTTGGGGGGACAACTAAACATAATCCATAACAGACAGTGAGCAGTCCTGTGACTTTGAGCTTTGTGTGACATCTCTGTTGACAGCCTTGCCTGCCCTGTGGTGCTTTCTCTCGCTGCCAAGATGGCCCCTCTGTCTGTACCTCTGTGGCATCCCAGTTGTGGGTTCCCCAAAGATGGATTCTTGCAGTATTGGGGATCGAACCCAGGGTTTTCACCAGAGCTCTACCCCCAGCCCCTTTTTTACTTTTTATTGTCAGACAGAGTCTCACTAAGTTGCTAAGTTGCCCAAGCTGGGTTCAAACTTGCAGTCCTCCTGCCTCAGCTTTGCAGCATGCTGGATTATGGGCTGAGGATAGCTTCTTCAGAGATGCTCCAATCACGTGTGTGCCTGTGAGGGCTGCAATGTTCGTGTCCACTGTGGAGTGAACAGAGCGGTGTTCTGTCACTGAACTACATCTGCAGCCCTTTTGGTTTCGTAATCTTTTGGGCTAGGGATTTAGCTCAGCGGTAGAATGCTTGCCTAGCAAGCTGGAAGCCCTAGGTTTGGTTCTCGGCACCAAAAATCAAAAACCATGAGACAAGGTCTCATTAAGTGGTCCAGGCTAGGATGGGTGCAACCATCACCACGTCTGGCTGTGCCTGTCTGTCCTCAGTGAGTTGGAGGTGGTTGTCAAGGATTTAAGAACCTCAGCTCTATGCCATAATCCTCTTATTTCCTGGCTGCGTTGGCCGTGGCCTGGGCTGTGATGACGTGGCAGGTGGAGCCAGCCTGCTTGAGTTCAAATCCTGGCCTCCTCGATTGCTAGCTGTCTGCTTTTGCTGCTGCCTCTGAGGTGGAAGGACGCTAGCACTGGCCTGGGGGGCCTTGTCAGGGGAATCAGGTCTCTTCGACAGGCATTGGTCTACCCCTGGGCAGTCATGGGCCCTGTTCATCAGAAACACAGCCCTGGCCTCTTCTCTGGGTGAGAAGCTCAGGCCCTCTGAGCTCCCACGGTATGGGACAGGGACACAGTCTCTCTGGATTTGGGGAAATGCATGTCCTAGGCCACACCTCTGCCTGGACATCAGGAGAGAAAAGGAAAGGGAGGCAGCTGACCGGAGGCCACATCTTGCTGTGTAGAACTGGATGCTGTGCCCTCAGGACTGCAGGCTCTCTGTCACTGTCACTGTCACTTTCACTGAGGCTCCTGAGTCACATGAACAAGACAGGGTTAGATAATCCCCTCCTCTGTAGCTGAGGACCTGTTAGAAGGTGCCTTTGGCCAATCCTTTTGAAAGAACCTCTGGACCCCTAGGCCAGGGGCACGGCAGGCCCCACCACGGCGACCTGGTTCCTTCTGTCCTGGAGGAGGCTTGGTGCTGTGCAGCTTGGGTTGATTCTGGAAATCGTGGCTGTGGGGTTTCCCACGGGGGGAGGGGCAGACGCTAGGTCTTTGGGGGCTGGGTGGTGGGGCTCCTGTCTGCTCCCAGCCCGGGGTAGGTGCTCCTCCAGTAGAGAAGCTGGGAGCAGGACGTGGGCGTCTCAGGCTTGCGATCCTGCTGTGTCCCTAAGGATCTGGTTTCTAGGGTGAAGATGACATCCTCCAGACAACTTTTCTCTCAGCCACACGTCCAGGTCCCAGGCCCCTCACTTTGACGTGTGACCCCGGGCTGTCGGCTTTGCCTCTGTCTGGTGAGGCCTCAGTCCTGTGTGTCTGTGGGGGAGCCGGAGAGCACCCAGCACCACTGAATTTGTGAGTGCTCGTGAGGTGCCTTGTGTGACACGGGTGCCTCCTGGTCCTGCTGCTGCGATGAGTGGCCGGGCTGAAGGGGCTCCTGCCTGGGACATGGAAGGCAGCCAGGTGTGGCCCACTCCTGGGGCTTCCCCTGCCTGGTATGCTGTGGGCCACAGTAAGGTGTCCCGCTGGGAAGGACCCTGGGGCTTGGGGCTGTGCAGCCGGCAGCCGGCAGCCGGCAGCCGGCAGCTGGCAGCCGGCTCCCCTCCCTGGGTTTATGAGGCTCCCCCATCTCCGCCTCGGAGGGGAGAGGCTGTGAGTTGCTGCTTTCATCTTGCACAAGTTGTGCTGGTGGCTGTGGGCGGAGTGAGTTTTGGGGGGCGAAGTGTCTGTGTGTGTGAGTGTGTGCTGAGAAAGAAAAAAATGGGAACTTACTAATTTGTAGAATGGAAACTAGCAAAATTACAATAGCAGGAAGACAGACCCTGCGGAGCACAGGAGGAGGAGGAGGAGGTGCAGGTCCCCACCCACCAGCCCTAGCATCTGGGTCCTGCTGAGGTCCTGGCCTGCGGCTTCCTCCCCGTCCCTGCTCTGGCTGGATCCTACTGGCCACGCCGGGCTGTCCCTGGCCTCATGCCAGCCTGGCCCTGTGGGAGCAGGCTCCATGGGGGACAGCTGGAGAGGGCCCCAGATCCCCGGATGGCAAGGAGGAGGGCAGGCATTCCACCAGCTTCCTGTTAGCTGGCTCTGAGCAGGTGCCCCGGCCTTGGCTTTGTTTTCCCTGGGTAAGCCAGCTACTGTAGCGTGTGAAAAAGAAGAGCTGCCTGATCTCCTTCGAGTAGCAACGCGAGTTCCCTCCAGTTGGAGCTGAACACGGAAGAGGATGCTTGTAATCCCAGCACTCTGAGAGGCCGAGGCAGGAGAATCACAAGTTTGAGCCCAGCCTGGGCAATCTAGTGATTAGTGAAAACCTATCTTAACATTAAAAGAGAATTAAAAAAAAAAAAGCAAAAAACAGGCTGAGAATATAGTTCAATTTGAAGGCCCTGGATTCAATCCTCAGTATTGCCAGACAAACAAGCAAACAAACATAACCAAAACCACAACCGGGTGAGGAAAACAACCCTTGTCTTCCCTCTTGGAGGGATGTGTGCCGTGTGTTTCCCTCCCAGTCTTTTTTTGCAGGATGAAGGTGCAGCATCCTGAAGGGCAGACTTTCCCCATCCGATCTATTAGCCTGCCCTTTTCACGGTGCCATCTTTAGAGTGATGAACTAATTTAGACCAAAGTCTCTGCACCTGAGAGGCCTGGCAGCCTGGATTCAGAGCGTGGCCCTGCTGCTCACGGTGCTTGTGTGTGGACACACTGTTGAGCTTCTCCCTGGACTCATCTGGAAGATGGGGCGGTAGGGCCAGCTTCCTCCTGGGACAGGTATCTCAGTGCTCTCAGTGAGCCTTTTAGCTGCTACTGGAAGACGTCCCTGTTTTAATCCTGGGAACCAGCGACTGTATGTGTGACCTTTCATTGGTGAGAGGCTGTAGGTGGGATTAAGGTAAGGGTCTTGAGAAGGGAGACCATCTCAGATTATGCAGGTGGATTAAAGCATCAGGAAGAGACAGGAGGCCCAGGGTCACAGAGAAACTGGAAGACAGTGCCTTGTAGCTTTGAAAATAGAGGAAGAGATGGGTGTGGTGATGCACACCTGTAATCCCAGCATTTGGGAGGCTGAGGAGGGAGGATCGCTGTGAGCTTGAGGCCAGCCTGGGCTACAAAGTGAGTTCAAGGCCAGCCTGAACTGCATAGTAGAAACCCTGTCTCAAAAAGACAAAAAGACACCCCCTAAAAGGAAGCAACCTCATGCCTGAGAATACAGATGAGTGCCAGGGAACTCAGCACCTAGGGCTGCCAGCCCGTGAGACTGTGATGGACCTCTGACCCCCAGAGCCGGCGGATAACCAACAGGCCTTGCTTAAGCTGGCCTGCTTGTGGTCATTGGTTACAGAGGTGACAGGCAATGAGTACACTTTTCTGATCAAGCTGGACAACCTCTTTTTTTGGTACCAGGGATTGAACTCAGGACCTTACACTTATCAGGCAGGTACTTATGCTCCTGAGCTATCTCTCTGACCCTCAACCTGGGCAACTTCTCCTATAGGCATTGGATCTTTTTTGTTTGTAAGAAATAAAATATAAATACAGTAAGATCCTTATGCATACCCCTCCCCGCTAGAGGAAGCAGATCAAGATATAGTCACTATTATTTGTTGTAGCTTGGGGTTTTGCAAGAGGAAACCATACAGCCAGGTGTGGTGCACGCCTGTAATCCCAGCACTTGGGAGGCTGAGGCAGGAGGATCAGTGTGAGTTCGAGACCAGCCTGGGCTACAAAAGTGAGCTCAAGGACAGCCTGAACTGCATAGCGAGACCCTGTCTCAAAAAAAAGAAAGAAAAAAAAGAGGAAACCATACAATACAGGACATTTAATTGTAGGATTATTTTATCGTAGTCACCAAAATAGAAGACTATTTTATCGTAGTCATGCAAAAGAGTTCAGGAAATCTGTCCACACAGTGAAGACCAAAGACTCCAGCTGGGGGCCTGGATTCTGACGTCCTGCATGAGCCCAGCTGAAGACCCAGAGCCCATCGCAGTGCCTCCCACAAGTCCACCTGGAAGCCAAGAGCCCACAACGGTGTCTCGCGCAGGCCGCTTCACGGATCTGTGCTGGGAAGGCCCAAGGCTCAGTGTGGAAGCTGGGAAGTCCGTGCCAGCGGGATGAAGGACCTGTGCCAGCTGCTGGCCAAGGGATCTGCACTGGAGCCAGGAAGCGATGCTCAAGGTAAGCACCCGAGTGCCCCCAAAGGCACCACAGCTGTCCTCAGAGACGGCGAGGTCCTGAGCGCCTCCTCCCACAGGAACAGGTGAGCTCCCGTCAGGAAAGCCAACTCCACAAGCTTCTCCAGGAGCCTGAGCAGTGCGCCATCTTCCCCTCCAGAGCCAGGAAGTGATGCTCAAGGACCAGAGCTCCGCCCAGGTGAACCGTAGCCATTCCCAGTGACACAAGGTCCTGAGCTCCTTCAATGATGAAAACAGCCGAGTTCACCAGGAAAGCCAGCATGACAGGCTCCTCCGGAGAGACAGCGTCTCCCTGCAGTTTTCCCAGCAGCCTTCACATAGCTGCTAAACTTCTTCCTCTCCAGCTCTGCCCCTTACGTTGCTGGCAACACCCTCGGGTGGGCCTCCCACACCCAGCGCTGTGCTGGTTCAGCTCAGCTGGCTGCTACAAGCTGACCACCGGCTGGCCGTCCACCACCCTATTCTTGTGCTTTTTATCCATTTTGAACCTTTTAATTTAGAACTGACCTACAGTAGTATGTTTTGCCTGCCTTGACATAAAAGACACTGGAATGTTGCTCCCCTGTGCTGTGTAGTTTTAAATTTTATTTATTTGGTACAGGGTCTCACTGCACAGCTTGGACTCATAGTGATCCTCTTATTTCAGCTTGCCCATCCTGTGCTATGTATTGTCTGTAAGGATAGCATACTGATATATATCTAGGAATGATGGCACATGCCGATAATCCCAGCACTCTGGAGACAGAGGCAGCAAGATCGTTGCAAGTTCGAGACCAGCCTGGACTAAATGTGAGCTCGAGGCCGGCCTGCTAGGGATTGAACCTAGGGCTTTCTCACTGAGCTAAATCCCTAGCAGTAGTTGTCATCGTCGTCGTGGTCGTCCTCCTCCTTTTAATTGTTTGAGGCAAGGTCTTGCTACATTTGCTGGATCGGGCACAAATTTTTGCTCCTCCTACCTCCATTTCCCAGAACGCTGGGATTATAAGCGTGCACTCCCATGCCTAGCTCATGGCTTTATTTTAAGTGCTGTGAATAGTTTCGCTAAACAAATTCAGGATAGGCCCCTCCTTTTGATGCTGGGTACTTTTCAGTTGCAAAGATCTCCTTCCAACAAATCTATGTCATCTGTGTTGTTTTAGTGACTGTAGTTTTCCATCTTATTTTTTAAATCAATGTCCTGTTGTTTGAATATTGCATAGTTTCCTATTTTCCTGTGTTAAACATTGATCCTGGGAATATAACTTACGGCTAAACCTGCATTTTCTGTAGGGTGCACGTCTAATGATGCTTCTGGAGAGGGCAGTATGCTGACCCTTTAACCTTCCCTGAGTCTGGATGTTAGCTCTTATAGCCGCGAATTTGGTGGGAAGAGACAGCTCCTGCGGCTGTGGTCGGTGCTTCCTTCCCGCTTACTGGATGTTTGTTCTGGCCCGGGCTGGGAAACCTCAGGGGCGGTCAGCTCTCTCTTGTTAAGGGTTGAGGCTGCACTCCAGCAGCGGTGGGACTGTGGGGTGGGGTCCAAGCTGTAGCGGCTTCCCCGTTGCCCGGGCTATTGGTCTACCCTAGCTTAGTCTGCTCCTGTTTTCTGATTTTCTCCGTGAGACCTCCAAGGTGGGTGGAAGCCCAGCCATGTCGCAAGGGTGGTGGCAGCTAGGACTCTATCCCAGCGGTTCCGCCTGCTGCTGGGATAGGAACTGGGTGTCGCTTTCCTTTCTGAAGAATGAGGCCAGAGTGACCCTCTAATGTGGAATTGGTTTCAAAAATATATGGCTATGTGGAATTGCCGGGCAGAGTTTGGCTTGGCAGGAAAAGACAGCAAGCAGCTTCCTGGGAGTGGGCCGTGTCCTGGGTGTGTCTGCTTCTAGCCCCTGGCGCTGGCTGTCCTCACGGCGTGCTTACTGGGGCATGCTGCTAGACATGTGACTGCCACCTCGCCCCCACCTTTTTAGGAACCTATGGAGTTTTTATATTTCTCGTTTTTTTTAAACACAATAGCTTTTTTGAGAAATGCTTCCCCTACCGTGTACTTTGCCTGTGGAAGTACAGAACTCAGTTTTCAGGGTCTGCGCAGAGTTGTGCAGATGCCATCGCAGCCCATCTTACAGCGTTCTCGTCATTTCCTCCAAAACCCAGCACCCCTTGCAGTGGCCTCTGCTTCCCTCTTGGCAATAACAATTCATTGTCCACATTTGCACATTATGGACATTTCATAAAAGAAAAACCCACATAATATGTGGCCCTTACCCCCACATCCCCCAAAGGACCAGTGCTTTTTTTTTTTGGTGATACTGGGGATTAAATGCAGGGCTTTTGGACTGAGCTATATCCCAGCCCTGTTTATTTATTTATTTGTATGTATTTGGGACAGAGTCTCACTACACAGCTTGGACTTGGAGTGATCCTCCTGGTTTCAGCTTCCCCAGCACTTGGATTATATGCGTGCACCACCATGCCTGGCATTCCCAGCCATTTTTAAAATTTATTTTGAGACAAGGTCTTGCTAAGTCAAAGCACCATTGCCAGACTGGGTTTGAATTAGTGATCAGCCTGCCCCGTTGAGAAGCTCTGCTTTTGAAGTGACAGGCTATTTCAGGTTCCTCGGTGCACGGTGGTGGTGATAAAGTGTAGCTCGGGTTTTCCTCATTTCCATGCTTTCCACCTCAGGTGAGAGGGTCCGTGCCCAGTGACCCACTGCCCAGCACCCTGGAGGTCACGGTGCTTCGCTTGCTGGCTGTCCCCTGAGCACTGCTGTCCCTCATGGCTGCCAGCTACCTCGAGTTGGAGCTAGGAAAATGGCATTGGGAAGCACTGCTGGCCCCAGGATGGACGCATTCTTGAAAGCTGGGGTGTGCCTTGAGGGCCTAGTCATTACTGGATGGGTGGGACATCTGCCATGCGTCAGTGCCATGCCGGGCACTGCCACACACAGGTAGCTCTGGTCGTGTGGACGGGTATTCGTGTGTAGTGTTGAGTCATCACAATAACCCCCCCCGGCAGTTGTGTTTACAGATACTTACGTGTAGTGTGCAGTTACCACATTCAGCCCACTCTGCGGTTGTGTGTACGAATACTGGCACAAAGCGTGTAGTCGACACAGTCCTCCTGTGAATTTTGCCCATTTTCCTGACAAGTAAATTGAGTGACTCGCCCGGTTTGCCAAGTTCTTTAGAAGGGCTGTATCAGGCAGATCTCTCCAATTCCCATGTACCAAACACCTTTAGATTCATGATTGAGTAGATAGGCCACTGACTGGGAGAAGATATTTGACAAACACAGAGTTGATAAAGTACCGTATCCAAAATGGACCTAGAACTCTTTTTCTTTTTCTTTTTTTTTGGTGCCTGGCTCAGCCCACCCTGAGGGTGGGGCTGGCGCTGCATTTGGTGCCGGGGGATTGAACCACAGTTCCTGTGCCTGCCTAAGCCTGCCTAAGTAGGCGCTTTAGACCGCTGAGCTGTCTCACTGACCCCAGACATAGAACTCTTAAAACTCAACAGTCTTGAAACAATCCGCTGTGAAAAAGTAGGCAAATGGTCCAGACAGACGCCTCTGTCCTCCTGCCTGCCTCATACCCAAAGCCATCTCTTCATTTGCGGAAGCCGAAGCTGGCTCTCTCTGGCGACTGCAGTACACCGTGTGCCCCCAGTGGCAGCTTTTTGTGTAGGCTTATATTTTTCAGTCACTATGCTAAAAGGAATAAAGGAAGAAGCTGATACTAATATATTTTATTTAATTCAGTATTTCCATAGTTACTATTTTAAGACATATGCAAAATGTCTCATTAATTGTTTTTGGTGTGACTCTTCAAAAATCCATGTGCAATTTATATCTGTATGACATTAAATTCAGCTTGATGTGGACATTGGGTGCTTGGCGGCTACAGGTGGCAGTGGGTCTGTGTGCCCCCTCTTCTCTTTTTGCAGTGCCTCTGTGCTTGTTCACCAGGCACTGCCGTGTGGCCCGCAGTGGTGGTCGTGGCATCTTGTGGTGGGGTCAGTGGCATTTACCTCCCAGAGCCCGTGCACCTGGGTGCACCAGGCCGATGTGCTGGGCATCTGCCCTGTGTTTAGGGGTCTTCCTGTTGGGGGTCTGAGTGCCCAGTTCCAGCTGTGGACAGAACCTTCCCCTGGGGTTGCTTGTGCCTCGGGTGGTGCCACTCAGCCCGCAGTTGAGCCAGCCATGGCACAGTCCTAAGACGGGGTGCAGACACGTGACCTGTGTGTAGCTTGTCCTGTAGGTGGTGATGGAGTGAACTATGTGCACATGGAGAGAAATGACGCTGGTTGGGGGATTGGGAGGGTCACAGGTAGGACCTGGTGGGTGTTCCCTGAGGAGGAGCAGCGAGGCAGATTTGGAGAAGGTGAAAGGGCGAGCTCTGTGGATTAGGGGAATGCGCGCGGTGCTCCATGGGATCTACGTTAGAGCCATCTGGCCAAACGTGGGGACATCACGTGGCAACTCCATGGGGTCAGGCGTCCACGTCTCTTTCTATCTTTCCCCTCCCACCAGGAGGAGGAAGAAGGCTCTGGGGCCCGAGGAGGGCAGGACAGGCTGTTTCAGGGGCCGTCGGCAGATCATAGGATTGGGATGGTACAGGTCTGAGGGAGTAGGACCACAGAGTGGGTGGCTTACTCAGAGGTGCCCAGGCCCTGTGACCCAGACCAGAGGTTTCAACTGCAGAGGAGGAGCTGTTTTCAGTGAAGAGAGCCGCCTTCAGCTTCCTACAAGGAAGCTCATCGAATGCCTGCCCTGTCGTCACCATTGCCATCATCACCTCCATCTTCAGAGCTGACATTTATGTTTTCTATTTATTTATTTTTTTAATGTGTTTAGTACAGAGTCTACAGGGTCTACAGGATTTCACCGTGTAGATCGTAGATCGGACTCATAGTGATCCTCCTGTTTTCAGCCTCCCAAGCGCTGTAATTTTAGGCACATACTACCATGCCCAGACTCAATCTCCATCTCAGTGTACCCTGGGGATAGGGGTGGCCCTGCAGGCCCGGGGATTAAACCCCCATCCCCTGCGTCTGCTTAAGCAGGCACCTTAATCCACCAAGCTATTAGGCCAGCCCTCAGAGCTGATGTTTACATGGTGCTCATTACACACGTGACCCAGGTTATGTGTATGAGCTGCTTAATCTCACAACTCCTGTGCAATACAGTTGTATGTACATATGTATGTATGTGTGCATGTATGTATGTGATACAGGGTCTTGCTATGCAGTTCAGACTCATAGTGATTCTCCTGTCTCAGTCTCCCTAGTGCTGGGATTTTCAGACATGTGCCACCATGCCTGGTTTTGGTGGCCAGCGTAGCATGCATTATCAGGGATCGAACCCAGGTCCTTGAGCTTGCCAGATAGGTGCTTAGACTGCTGAGCTGGCTCCTTAGCCCTGCAACACAGTTTTTATCCTGTTTGCAGGTGAGGAAATTGGGGCATGGAGAGGTCTAGGCACTTGCCTGGTACCACCTACTAGTGAGTGACCAGGCTAGATGTGAAGGTCTACTGGTGACACTCCAGTACCTCTTGTTACTCCTTGGGTGGACCCTGCCCTTCTGTCCCCTTACTTTGCAGAGCACTTTGCCTTGTATGATTCTGGTCCCCTGACCCTGATCTTGGAGAGAAGGAAAAGGAAGTGGCCTGTGATATGAACAGTTGTAACCCTTCTGGGAATCCGGGGCCGTGGGTTCCAGAAGTGTCCTCCCTTTGTCGCAGGGCTTCTGGACCCTGGGCTGCTGAGGGTGCAGTGAGGGTCCCCCAGTGGTCGGGGCTGTGTCTGCTGGGACATGTCCCACCCTGGGGTTGCTACTTAGATCACACTGATTGACATCTAGGTCTTTCCATTTTTTCAGGAAAACTGGAATCTTAGATTCCTCTGTGACTTCTCTCCATGTAAGAGGTTGGTAATGGAAATTTTAACCCGAGTGTTTGACCTGAGTGCCCCAGAGTCACAGCCTCTATCCTAGAGAGTCCTCAAGAGGGCGGAGAGCCTGGCCCAGATTCTGTGTATTGGGGGCGCTGACACCCCGAATCTCGGGACACCCCTTACTGCCTGGCTAGGGAGCTTCCCTTTCCCTTGCACTCCCCCTGGCCCACTTATTTTTGGAAGATAAATAGGAGCTCTTGTTATTCATTCACAACAAAAAGCTGCATCCTCCCCTTCTCTGTATCCTGGGGCAGGCGTCCTTCCCTGTTTCTTGGGTGTCCACCTGGGCGTGGTACCCGCTTGCGTGCCCTTCCTAGGGGAATTCTCCAGAGCTGTTTGGTCTTCAGCTGGGAGAGGCCTGGGTTCATCCAGGCTGAGACAGAGCTGGTAGCCTGGTGGGCAGGCTGTCTTCTGTGTGAGCATCTCCACCAGGCTGCCACACAAGATGGACTGGAAGCCTAGGGGTGGGTACCACTTCCCGGGGGTGGCCTGGCTGGCTGTGGAGCTGGCAGGTGCAGACCCCAGCCCTCCTTCCTCTGTGCGGTCCGGGAGACGCTGAGGTTCCCAGCGTTCCTCACCGGGCAACCCTCCCTCTCTTGGCTGTGTCTCCTCCCTGTCTGCCTGCCGCATTCCTCTTGCACAAATGCCTGAAACGTTCTTCCAGACAGCATCGCAGGTGTGTCCTGTCCTCAGGATCTGCTTCCGGGGCACCCACTCCTAGAAGCCCAGAGACCTTGCCTTAGGTCAGGAAGCATGAGGGCCCGAGTCTGGGGCTCGCTGTTTCTCTGTCTCTGTCTCTGTCTGTGAGGAGCCTGTCTGCGCGCGTGTGTGTGTGCTTGGGTTCGTGTTTGTGCGTTTCTCAGCATCTCCCCTCTGCCTCCCTTGTTTGTGAACCTGGCTTTTGCGATTCGCCTGTGCACCAACCTCTATTCCTAAGCCCCGAAAAAGCTCTAGAGAGGCTTTTGTGGTCATTCATCATCATGCATAGCACGGTGAAGAATTGGGGTCACTCACACATCCGCTCCGCAGGGCCCAGCAAGGCCACCCGGCCTGGGTTCAGCCAGCAGACCGCAAACCAGCGTCCTACTTGCAGTCCCTTTGGCATCCCACACTCTGTACTTTTGTGCTCTTCAGTGGTTTTGCTGTTTAAAGTGACCCAAGCACGGCGCACCCATCATTGGTTCTTCCCATCATCCATTTCTTCATCGTTTTTTTTCAGTGACTGTTGATCACCCTCTTAAGTGCGAGGAGTCTCGTGGAGTTCTGTTCGAAGGCGACGAGGTCTTTCATGTCCTGGGCCTTATTGTTTAGTGGCGACAGGCGACACCCGAGTCAGAGACTCAGGTGAATCCATTATAAGAAAAATGAGCTCACTGAGAAAAGATCGAATACTGTGCATTCCTCTAATAATACTGTGAGTTGAAATCTGGAAATAGGGGTAAAGTCTGTGTCTTTATTATAGGCAGCTGGACAGATATTCATTGAAGAGAAGGTTAAATATGTCTTTTTTTTTGGTCTTTTTGAGGCAAGGTCTCGCTATGCAATTCAGGCTGGCCATGAGCTCACTTTTGTAGCCCAGGCTGGTCTTGAACTCGCACCAATCCTCCTGCCTCAGCCTCCCAAGAGCTGGGATTACAGGTGTGCGCCACCACGCCTGGCAAATATGTCCTTTTGTTTTGTTTTAATGAGCAGAACACATTTATTGAGGGAAAGAAAGCTCCTGTCCAAGAGAGGGACAGGAGGGGGGTCCCAAGTGGGTGGCCCCTGGGCGAATATGTCTTAATGAAATTGTGCAAACTAAAAAAAAAATGAAGATGATTTCTGCTTCTCTAAGGGGACAGTGAGTGGCCTTGTCCCTGACTGCAGCCCAGGAAGTAGCAGCTGAGCTGAGCTCACGGAGGCGACCTTTCTGGTCCCAGGGGCTATTCTTTGTGGCTCACAGCTGCCTCTCACCTGCGCTCCCATGAGGGTGTGGTTGTGCTTCCTGGCACGACCCTGACGCGGCCACTGCTCCCCCAGCCCTGGAGACCGGTTTTTGGATGGCGTTTCGGTTTTTTGTGCTGTGTGACAAACCATGTACAGACTTAGGGGCTTAAGCACAGCCTACCACTCTGTGCCGTGGGGCGGCGGTGACTGTGTCTCACTTGGTCTAGACGGGAGCCCCTCACCCTGGGTGGTGAGCGCTGGGCCGGAAGTTCCGCATGAGCAGAGGCCGCAGGGGGCAACAGAGCATTACCTGTGCTGCATTCTGTGGATCAGAGCGAGTTGCAGATCCGGCCCCGGCTCCAGGGAAGAGCTGGGTTTGGGTTCTGTGTGTGGATGGGGAGAGCAGAGCAAACACTTGGCCATTTTTAATCCCCTAGAGATGAGCCGGTGTAGCCGGGGGCAGCTTTGGGGCCTGGGCCATGGCATGTTGGGTTGTCTGGAAGGCAGCTCTGTGCCATGCGTGAGACAGGGTGGGAGGTAGGCAGAGAGTCCTGGCTGGAGGGCGGCAGTGGCAGTGACTGGCACCGTCCAGGTACACGGTCCTTCACAGGGCCTCCGTCCTCTGGGAGGTCAGCTGGCTTCCGAATGTGGTAGGTGCAGGGACACGTGCAGAGGTGTGGCAGAGGCCTCGGGGTTTCTGGGGTTTGCTCAGCATCACTGCTGTCACGTTGTTCTCTCACTGGTCCAAGTCAGTCCCACGGCCAATGAGGATGTCTTGGTGGAAGGAGCCGTGGGGTGTACCTGTGTCTCCTGCAGTGGCCTTCTCCCCCGCAGTGATCTGTAGAGGCTGATGTCGGAGAGGCTTTGGGTGCCCGTTGTCAGCTGTGGGTGGTATTGCCACAGCTTCAGGGGCAATAGCTGGTGACCCAAGTTCTCACCATCAAAGAGGCACCAGAATACCAGAGGGGACAGGGCTCTTTTTGACACTTGGGAACATGCTATGCCTCAGGTCCAGGCCAGATGAGCCTCCAGCCTCCAGGGACCGTGATCACATCGTGTTCCTCAGCCTTGGCGGAGGGGGACAGAGGGCTAAGTGAGGACAGAAATTTGAGAGCAGAAGTCCGAAGGAGAAGTCCCGCGCCAGGAGGGAAGGTGTAAGAGAGACCTGGCTGCCATCTCCACTCGGTCCCTTCCTGTCAGGTGACCTGGGCCAGATACTTCCTCCCTGTGGGCCCTCGTCCCTGGTCTGTGAAGCGAGAGCTGAAACAGCCATTTCTCAGGGGTGCTGTGGGAATGCAGGGGGCCCACGCGCTTAGCTCTCACTGCCCGGAGAATCACTTCCATCATTCGTGATTCAGTCTCCTGTTCTGAGGCCCATTCTGGCCCAGTCTGTTGTTCAACCTGCTCCTGCCTGCCTGCCTGCCTATCTGGGATAGGGCCCACAAGTCCCTTGATCTGTCATTCCCATCTCTTTGGGAGCCTTGTCACTCTGGTGCTTATGTTTATGTGGGTGTTGCAGGGCCCTATCCCTTAGGCTGTCAGTCTTTTGAAGGGGAGCTGTATGTATCCCATTCTTTGCTCCAGTGTTGTATGTGGTGACCAGCACACACCAGATATACTGTAGACCTGCCATTCTCCCCCTGTGAGGCCTTTGGGGACATCTGTCCATCAGCTGTGGTGAAATGGAGCTCTGGGGGCCAAACCTTCAGGACTCATCTGTCCAATTTCTGGAGGCCATGGTGGCCTGGACAGGAGCTAGGCCACAGCCAAGCAGCTAGGAACATCCTTTGTCAGATGTGACAGGCCTAGCTGGCACTGTTGGACTAATTTCCATGAAGATGCCCCCTGGTCATGAGTTTCCGTGGAAACAGAGGCTGCCTAACCCATCACCCTGGCAGAAGGGAGAAATGAGGAGCATCATGGGAGTGGATCATGAATGGGCAATTTGGTCTCCTGTGAGTGAGGAGGAATTCACTGGCTTTTTATTTTTGTTTTTACTTCTGGTGGGAGAGACTCTGAATCACAGAAGCAAATGCGTTTCTTGTTAAGGCCACAGATGTTCTTTGCTGTTCCTGAGGCTTCAGCTCCCCATTGTCTGAGCACCGTGTAGTCTATTTGGCTACTCTCCTGATGGATAGCCCTGAGGATTTCTCTCCAGCAGAGCGGAGGAAAATATTACCCACTTGATCCATGTGTTGTAAGGATGGAGTGAGTTAACACGAGCTAGGAAGAGGGCATCTGGGCCTAGCAAGTGGTGAGTCAGTGGTGGCGGTCACTTGTGGGAGTGATGGTTTTACTCTACTGCCGCATCCTGGGCAACCCTGGAGCTTGGTGGTGTGGGAGGAGTTTCTAGTGTGAGGCTCTTAGGAACAGCATAGATGAGGACCGGTAGGAATGGGACCTTGTTGTTTTGGCCACTTTGGTGTCTGCGGCCCCCCTGGGGGGCTTGGACACTGTCTGTCCTAGGCTCAGGCCAGCAGGCAGCCTGTCTCTTCTGTGGTGGTGGTTTTGCTTTGAGGCAGGTGCTGGGGCTCTCATCTGTTTGGCCCTGGCCCTGGTTGTCACCCTGTGCCCTGCCCTGAGCCTAGTGTGAGTGGACTCACTGACGTGGTTCTTCTGTGCTTCAGGAAGTGGCCTCTGTAGAAAAGCTACACAGCAGCGGGAGGCGAGCTTTAGGCCCCGTGCACAGCTCAGTGGAGCACAGAGCCCCAAAATAGATCTTTCTCTAAGTCTCTAAGCCAGTGGGGGCAGTGGTGAATGCTTTGCATAATTTCCTACCCCAAAGGAAAGGTTTTACTGCAAACAACTTTTTGGGACACACATGCACACACCCCCCCTTCCCCATCTCAAAAAGATCTAAGTAGTTTTCAGTAGTGGCCCAGACTGAAAGCCAGACAGGCCCGGGCTCAGATCCCGGTCCACAGCTTGGGAGCGAGCTGTGCGGTTCTGGGCAAGTCCTCTCACTTCCCTGAGCCTCGGTTCTCCTGCGCCGAGTAGTGCGGATGAGCCCAGCCTCTCAAGTGTGTTTGCAGAGCAGCTTCCAGGGTGCTTGGCTTGTGGCAGAGAGGGGCAGATGTGGAAAGAAGTCTGTCCCCGTCCTCCCTTCCCTTTCCCCATCCTGTTTTTCTTTTTTCCTCTTTGCTGTCCTTGGACCTGTGCTGAGTTCTTGTTGGCTTCCCAAGTACTGCAGGGAGAGGCTGAGGGTGAAGCTTTGGTTCTCCTGGAAGATGCTTCCAAGGAGGACTCTGTAAAGCACTCTCCTCCAGGCGGGGAGATGGGGCGTGGGCAGAAGTGGCAGGTGTGAGGAGTGGCACTGGAGGTGACTGAGTCTAATTTACCCATGGGCAGAGGGGGGCTTCATAGTGTGATGCAGCGTGGGAGGTTTGGATGGGGCCACCTAGGCTCTCAGGGTGGTTGCAGAAGTTCAGGGTCTTTAAGACACAGGAGATCGGGGCAAGAAGAAGCTGTGACAGGAAACAGTTTTTCCTCACAGCCCCCAAAGGGGCCCTCCTGCTAAACTTGACTTGGCCCAGGAGACTGCCTTTGACCCTGGCCCTGGAGATCATAACTTGTGCTGCTTCCAGCCCTGATGTTTGGAAAGTGCATACAGGGTGGGGGCGGGGAGCCATGGGTGCAGGGGGAGCCATGGGTGCAGGGGGAGCCATGGGTGCAGGGGGAGCACCTCCAGCCTCTCCAGCAGAAGGTGTGGAATGAGGAGCCAGGGCCCACCTTCAGGAAGCGGGCCCACAGCAGTGCATCCGCAATGGCAAAGCCACCTCACCAGGGACCCCAGAGAAAGCTGATACTTAAACCAACCATAGTGCAGAGGGTATGAAGGAGGAAGACACTGGGCTCCAGGTGGCAGAAGCACCAGGTGCAGGTGTGTGACAGGTGAGGCTGTGGGCACCTGGGGCCCAGAATGCTCCAGGGAGCATAGGTGCTGTGTCCCAGCAGGTGACCTTCTTGCTCTTCTTAGACTTTGCCATCAACACCGCCGCCTCAGGGCCTTTGCACTGACTGTGTTCTGTGCCTGGAGTAGTCTTTCTTAGACATTAGCGTAGATGCCACGTCCTCCCGGGCGGCCTCCTTGGTCACTCCCTACGTGAGTGCCCCTTCACTCCACCCCATCACCCACTGCACCTGACTCGGCTTTGCTTCAATATTTGTAGCCCTTGGCACTGCCACGTCATAAATGCTGACATGTCCATCTGGTGGAATGTGGGTCCCTGAGGGAGGGCTCTGCTGAGGTTCCCAGCTGTTGGGATGGTGCTGCCACCTGGCCCTCGTGCTGCCCCATGAGCAGATGTGTGGACCTGGCGCCAGCCGTGAGAAGGCGCGGGGAACAGTGGCAGTCTTTGGGGCACCTGCTGGGTTCCAGGCGCCTGGCTGAGCACTGTGGGGGTGTGGACCGTGACCTGAAGCCACCTCTGTTTAAGTCTCCCATTGTGGTGGGAGGGGGACAACAGTCTGGTTTTGGGCAGCTGAGACCCTGTGCTCCGGTATCTGGACAGGGGACCCAGGAGCTGGATTCTGCCCCCAGGCTGTGGAGCTGGGCAAGCTTTTGTACCTGCAGTGCAGGATTCAGATTCTTGGGTGAGGATCTTAGACCTGGCCCGGCAGGGCTGGCACCTCCCCAGAGACCCCAGAACAGTCTGCCCTCGGGAAGGAAGCGTCTCACCTCTCAGCTCACTGCAACCGGAACTACCAGAGGCCTGCCTCACTGGCCACCCAGCCTCGTTTTGCAAAATGCTGAGCCTGGTGGGGAAATGGAGGGCCGGCCGCTAACCACAGAGCCCCGACTCCTGTGCACAGGCCAGGCGAGGGGGCTGGGTGCGCCCTCTGGTGCTGGCCTGAGGTGGGAGGAACCCAGGGGGCCCTGCCACTGAGCTTGGAGCCCAAGATGGGGTCAGGCGGTGGTGGCCTGAGTCATCTTCCAAGTGCACTAGACGGGGTGATCACGTGGCAGGATGCACAGAGAGCCCTGCTCGCTCGCCCTGAGCGGTGGGGGACACTCACCATGGTTACGGCGGTGTTGGTGTCACACATGGTCAGCAGTCATCTCCTGGCCTGCACCCCGCATGGTAGCTGCTCTGCAGGGGGTAATCCTCCAGCAAGGAAGCTCGGGGAGAGGGGGATTGTCTAACACTTGCCCTTCTTTCCTTTTTTGCTAATGTATGTAGCCCAGTAGTCTGCCTCACTGTGCAGATCAGACTCGTAGTGATCCTCCTGTTTTCAGCCTCTCAAGCACCGGGATTATAGTTGTGCCACCACGCTCAGTCTCAATCTCTGTCTCAGTGGTATGGCACGCTGGGGACGGAACCCTGGTCCCTGAATGTGCCTAAGGAAGCCGTTTAGTGCACTGAGCTATCTGACCGGCCCTCCTTACCTTTTTAAAAATTAAAAAAAAAAAGTATTAGCATGTGTTTGCAATGCATGATGGTTATGCTTGTTGGGGAGCTGCTGCACGTACTCAACGTTCTCAGTTCTTTTTTTGGGTCCCCCCCCACCACCACCACCACCATCCCCTTCCTATTTGCAGAAGATCTGCTTCCTTGTTGCCTATTGCCTTTTATTTTGCTCTTTTTTTTTTTTTTTTAAACTTGATTTACTTATGTTATGGCCGGCTCAGCCTGCCCTGGGGGTGGGGCTGGCGCTTTAGACCACTGAGCCATCTCGCTAGCCCTATTTTGCTCTTTAATGTATTCACACCTTGCCGTTCTCCTATCAGGGAAGCCATGCAGTATCGGAACTCATGTGTCTGATTCATTTCACTGGAAAGCATGCTCTCAAGGTGCCGCCATTTCTCCACAGATGACTGTTTGTCCGTCTCCACAGCAGAGCAGCGCTCCACCCTCGCAGCCCCGTTCACCATAGCTTCTTTCCTTTTTTAAACATATTTTGCTGTTGAAATTAAGCTTCAGTGAGTGGCTTGGTAGTCGATGGACTGCGGGCCTCAGGAGGGCAGACTCTGCTCCTCCGAAGCTGGGGAGGGGAGGTAGAGGCTGCAGCAGGCCAAGTGGGGGTGGCTTGGCTGGAGGGAGCTGGTTTAGGGTCCCCCTCTTGGTGGGGCCATGGCGGCGACCCAGGGACATGCGTGGTCACTGCATGATGTGATGAGAAGCAGGACAGAGGCTCCCAGGAAGGGAGGGGGTGCCTGACGGGGCGTCAGAGCTGGGCCTGCTGGCCGGCATGCTGACCTGTCTCTTCTGCCAGCCCGCGGAGCCTGCTGTTTTCCAGACCTCGGCCTTGAGAAGCGCCTACAGCATGAGGACCCCATGAATGTCACTCCTCAGAAGAATGAGGGTTGCAGCCATCGGGCCAGCTTTCTAGAGGCCTTAGCTGCCAAGGGCCGTGCTGGGATGTGAGGTGGGGCACTGCGGTCTGGGAATAGCTGAGACCAAGCTTCCCTTTGCCCCCCCCACCCCGTCCACTCCCCTGCAGAGCCTGTTCTTGGCCCTGGCTGTGTGGGCCAGTGAGGTCCTGAGCCAGTTCTGGCCAGTGTGGCCTGGTCCCTGTAGGTGGACTAGGAGATTCCCAGTGACTCCTCTCTCTGTCCCCAGGTGAAGGGGACGTGGCTTTCTTAGCACATGTGTGGCCTTGGCCGTAGCTCTAAAGGGCCCGCCTTTAGCCAGAGTCCAAACAACCTGCTCCTTCCCCCAAGGTTTTGGGACAGCGCATCATGGGAAATGCCCCTTGGAGAGTGGGGAAGAAGGGAGCCTGGGTGGGAGCCCCTGATCTCCAGGCCCCTGGCCTGGGGCAGCTCTGCTCACCATCCTGATGTTTTTGGTATCAGCACCAGGCCAGGTGGCCCTGGATGGATGGATGGATGACCTCACCTTGGGCCGGCACTAGAGAAAGGGCCTTTCTTCCCCAGGCGGGCGAGAGGATTAAGGAGCTGATGGTTTCAGCGCTGACACTTGCTAGCTAAGACAGGCTGGTCTGTTCTCTGTCCAAGTTGGGTGTTTCTGGCCTGACTTGACCTGGGTAGGGCTCCGTTTCCTGCAGGGTTCTCAGCAGAGCGGAGCCTGCAGGCTGTGCACTGCTTGACCTGTTATCTTCGCAGAACAGAGCTGCGGAAGGGACAGCGGGCCAGTGGGCAGCGGGACCTGGAGTGTGGTCGATGGACGTGCACTCGCGCAGCTGCTGCAGCTGCTCCTCGGGGTGTCAGGGCTAGGGCTCCTTGCAAGGGTAACGGCAGGAGGGCCCTCCTGGATGGGAGCCCCTGGGCACCATGGCATGGGTCCCCTGCGCCAGGGCTCCCCCAGACAGGACGCTGTCCTTTAGCAACCTCCTGTCCCTGAGCTCCGTGGCTGTGAGCTGTGGCTGGTTTGGTTGGTTGGGTTGGTTTCCATAGCTAACGCTGGTCCTTCTGGGTGGATGAAGAGATCTTTGACACCATGGGGAGGGGCCCGGCTGAAGTGGTGCATGTGTGCTGTAATCCGCTCTCCAGGGCCTGGCTTGGACCCCTTGGGGCTGGGGGAGGTACCTTGCTCCCCCAGGTTTTGCAGGTACCACTTTTCTCAGTAGGAACTGCTGACTTGATTTGGATGTCAGCTTTGCCATTGACTGTGATACCTGGGACAAACTCCTTGTTTCCCCTGAGCCTTGATTTTAACATCTGCAAAATGGGCATAGTAATGATTTCTCTGTCATAGACTTGCCAGGAGAATGAAATACTTTAGGTAAAGCTGTTAATAAAATACCTGGCACACAGTGGCCGCTTCATAGTAGCTGTTAATAATGAATATATTGAGAGACACCTGTGTTCATGTCCTAGGGCTGTTTCCAAGGATGGACATGTTCCAGGGAACCAGGGGTTAAGATTTCACAGATGTTTCCGAGAATGCAATTCTTCCCTCAGTCTGATTGGTTCACCCATTGCCTCCAGAGCCACTGTCAGCTCAAATCCACATCGGCTACGATTTCTGTGCCAAGATCTTTTGCAATGCTGCTGCTGACCCGGGCCCTGCACCTCTTGGTGGGGAAACTGAGGCTCAAAGAGCAGGCGACTCTTTCAAGGTCATGTAGTACGTTAGTATCGGAGGTGGGGCAGTGTCCCGGGTCTCTTGTTCCTGGGTCACACTCTGTACCTCTGAGCCAGCAGCCCCATGTGGCCCCTGTGTCAGCCGCAGGCTGGGATCCCACTTCTGGAGCCCAGAGGGTCTTGGTGTCTCCAGCAGTGCCTAGATTCTGGGTGACGTCTGAGTCTCGGCCCCGAGTTCCTTCCTGCAGCCAAGAGGCCGGGCTTGGGGCTGGGTGTGTGGCTCAGTGGTAGAGCCCCTGCCTAGTGTGGACAAGGAAGGCCCGTGGCTCCAACCCCAGCAACACACACACAGAGGTTTTGGGGTGAGACCACACGGGTTCTAGTCCCACCTTGACTAGCGTGCCTCTGCGTGAAAAACCCTGGGGTTCTGTCTTGTCAGCCCTGTGAGGGGGCAGAGGCTACGTCAGCCTCCTGGGCTTCCCAGCAAGTGCCGGGTATTGACAGGTGCATAATGTCCCTTCAGGGACCTCTGAAACCAGGAGGTATGCTGGGAAGGATGGGTGCTGGGGAGGAAGACTGTAGTCAGGCCTTTAGAGTTGCTGCCCCTTTTGTTTGCCTGGAAACACAAAACACACAGGCAGGAAGGCAGACCGTCAACTCAGAGCGAGGAGACTGAGGAGATGGTTACGCGTTCTGGGGTGGGCTGGGCTCTCCGAGGAACCTGTGTTCACTCTCTGGTCGGAGCTCTGGATGCTCACACGCCTTGCTGATGTTCATGGGAATTGTGTCCCTGGTTGGCTTCCATAGCCTGTGACATCTGCCCTTTCCAGAAAACCCCCACCCCGACTCTGCGCCAGGCCAGCCCTGGGCCCCTCAAGCGCTTCCTCTGGGCTGTGGTGCCTGGCTTATCGGGAGGCTGCAAGGGCGCCTATTTCTGGCCCGGGAGGAATAGTGTGGTCCTGCAGGGCGGAGCTGGAATTGGGTTTGGAACCAAGAACTGACTGGTGGGGACGGTGAGGGGCCGTGTCTGAGGGTCCTTGGAGACCTCGTGTGTCAGCCGTCATAGCAAAGCATAGTTTGCAGATGGTGCCTAGAAGCCTCCCGGGGCTGAGGGCAGGTTTTCTTCTCTGTCTCCCTCCTGCCTTTTCAGTCAGAACAAGAATGCCTGTTTGGTACTTCAAAGTCTCTCTCTCTCTGTCCCGCCGACCCCCCTTTTTGGGACAGCGTCTTGCTCTGTAGTCCATGTCTTGAACTCAGGGTGATCTTCCTGCCTTAGCCTCCCCAGTGCTGGGATCACAGGCCTGTGTCACCAAGCCAACCTGTCTTGTCTTGTCTTGTCTTGTCTTTCTTTCTTTCTTTCTTTCTTTCTTTCTTTCTTTCTTTCTTTCTTTCCTTCCTTCTTTCTGTATTTTTAGGGAAGGGTCTACAGGGTGTTCAGGGTCTCACTACTAGATCAGAGAGATCAGACTCATAGTGATCTGCCTGTTTACAGCCTCCCAAGAGCTGAGATTACAGGCGCTTGCCACCACGCCCAGCCTCAATTGCCATCTCAGTGTGCCCAGGGGGCAGGGCTGGCACGGCATGCCTGGGGATCAAACCCCCGGCCCCTGTGCCTACTTGCAGGCGCTTTAGTCCACTGAGCTATTTGGCCAGCCCTCGTTTTTCTTTCTTGATACTGCAATTTTGCTTTTGCTTTAGCGGTTGGGGCTGGAACCCATATCACCCAACCACTGGGCTGCATCCCCAGCAATACTGTGGATTCTGTCTTTGGAAGTTTTATTGAGGAGGTTGTGGGTGCACATGAAATTGTAAGGAGCAATGGAGATCCCAGTAGATTTTCCCAGTCTCCCCCATGAACCCCCTTACTAAGTGAGAGCATACAGCAACGTCACAGCAGGGCTGTGTGTGCCAATACTGTCCCCCACCTGCTTCGTGCAGGTCACCCCAGTTTTCTTTATGTTTGAACATTTCACTGTGTGCATGTGTATCATGTGTGTGGCTGACCTGCGACCGCTGTCACAGTAAGACGCTGACTCGAGCACCCACATGAGGTCTTGCTCTTGTCCCTTACCTGTACCCACCACTGTTTCTAACTTTTAGCTTATTGTTTTGAAAGCTATAAGCTGTATTTTTTGTGGTGTTTCCACTTTTCCAGTACTTGGGATGGAGCCCAGGGCCTTTGCACTGAGCCATGGTTTCAGCGCCTTTTATGTTGAAACAGTCTTGCTCAGTGTCAGGTGCTGGGCGGGGCGGGGCTTGAGCGTGTGATCCTCGTGCCTCAGCCTCCCTGAGCCCTGGGATGACAGCCGTGTGTTACGGCGCCTGCTTTCTTTAGTTTCCTTTCTGCCTTTATAACTAGGGGAGTGAGGCTGAGGGCTCTGCCTTGGGCTGCCAGCCATTTCTAAGTCAAATTTGACAATGCCATTCATAGTTCCTGCTTTACAGTGTGAGGCGAACTGATTTTTTTTTTTTTTTTTTTTGCCAAAGATACAAACTGATTCTTAGAATATCTCTATTAGAGTGAAAAAGATGAGTTAAAGGCGGATAGGAGGCCAAGACGACCAGCGGTACGCAACTGTAGCAGACTGTATAATAGCTGATTAAAATAAAGTGACTGCAGTTTGAGCAGTAATGTCAAAGCATACACCCCTCCAAAATGCCAAAAACAAATGAACAAAACCAAAACAAAAAGACCCACTGGCCTGTTTACTTTGGTCTGGAAGGGCAGAGTCTATAAATGGTCTTAAGTAATTGCTAGTTGAAAGCAAAGCAAATCAAAGTGTTATTCAGCTAGTGAATCTTGCCTGTGAAAGCCTGCGCGGTGTTTCTCTGCTACCTTGCTGCTTTATACCTAAAACTTATTTTAAAAATGACTTAATCTTATAAACCTCTCTCTCTCTCTCTCTCTCTCTCTCTCTCTCTCTCTCTCTCTCTCCCTCCCTCCCTCCCTCCCTCCCTCCCCCTCGTCTTTTTGAGACCGGGTCTTGCTGTATAGCCCAGGCTGACCTTGAACTCACTATGTAGCTCAGGCTGACCTTGAACTCATGATGGTTGTCCTGCCTGGGCCTCTGAGTGCTGGGATCACACATGTGCACCACCACACCGGGCCTTATGCTTAATTTATAGAGCAGGAAACTTGACTTCACAGCTTGAGGTGCCGGTGATGTGCTGTATCCCCGGCACACATCAGTACGTATCACACTGAAGACGCGGCAACGGCTGGGTGCCGCGCATGGGGTTCTTCTCACTTAGTCTCCAGCAGGAGGGGGACAGCGACCATGCTCTAGCGGTAAACATGAAAGGCAAAGGAGCACTTGCTGCCCGTGGTCCGTGCTGGATGCCTCAGCAGCCCAGCATACAAAGCTCCTCCCCGTTTCTGCCTCCTCAGAAACAGACACCTGCTAAAGGCGTGGGGGGCTCTGCAGAGCGGGTCACTGCAGGCCCTGACCCCAATTGCCCACGCTGCTGCTGGCCCTGTCGATGCTCACGGGAATTTTAGATGCAGCTTCTTGTAAGTGCAGGGAGCAGGCCCCGGCAGGTGGTCCCCGGGGGCCTGCTGGACTGAATAGGACGAGGAGGCTGGTGTCCGTGGGATTCCTGTGCAGGACTGTGAGGCATCAGGGCGGCCGCTCCCCGTCTTCTGACAGCCTTTCCCCCGCGTTGTCCCGTCCTGTGTGCGCAGGGCGCTGCCTGTGCTGCTCCAGCCGTCACTGCAGACGCAGGGGTGTTGGTGAGGATGCCGCGCACAGCCCCCCCCCCCACCCTGCCCCCCCAGATCTGCAGCTCCTACGACAGTGTATATTTTACAGGTTCTTTCAGGTGTATCTTTAGGAGATATGATTTAAAAACACAGCATATATTTCAAAAGTATTACAGTGAAATACACACAGCCACTCATCCCTCTCAGATCCTCCCCCTCGCCCTCGCGCTGAAGTACCCGTTTTCTGGCTATATCCTGAAGCAGTCCACGAAGTCTTCTTTTGTGAATGTCTTTTGTGGCTGCCTCAATGTCCTAAATTAGTTCAAAATTTGTACAGCAGTTTCTATCAAGTAAAAACATCACAGAGCGTCCTTGCCTGCCCTGTTCCCTGGGACTGGCAGGCACAGCGTGGGCCTCTTCTCCAGAGCCAACATGATGACGAAAGGGAAGCGTTTTGAGAAGATTCTAGACCTGGAGGCAGCTAACAACAGCACAGTTGAAGACACTGATGAAAGAGGACCTGCCTCAGAGAGTGGCGGGAATGGTGGGCTCAGTGCGTTGGAGGTGAGGGGCAGGATTCGGAAGTCAGTGGCAACTTGTCTCTTAGTATAATAGATTTTTAAAATTTAAATATTCACTCACACCTGTAATTTCTAGTATCTAAAATCCTCAGGGTAGCTTACATTTGACAGAATTCTTGGGGGTGTATCTGCCTAGAGGTGTGTGTCATTTCCCCATTTTACAGAAGGGAAGATGGAGACTCAGGTAGGGTAAAGTACCCACCCTCGGGGGGCAGAGCCAGGAAAGGGAGAGTCAGACTTGAAGCCCAGGTGTGCTGGATGCTTGCACAGCTGGGTGCTCCCCCACCCCCTCCCTGCAGCCTCAGGAAGCCCCTTTCCAGCTCTGCAGGCTGCTGGGTGTCTGGCCTGGCAGCCAGCTTCAGGCTAGGGGCTAAAAGGTGTGAACAAAGCTGACACCCTGCGCGGAGCTTTGATAGCTATTGCGGCTGCCAGCAGCAGCAGCCCTGAGCGTCTCACTTAAAGCAAAACCACTGGTGCGGTGGGTCAGGGGGGGCTTGAGGGGGTGAGAAGTAGAGCCAGACCGTCTTTGTCCTTGCAGCTGGACAAAGACCAGCCTTGCCTGAGACCCTGAGGAGTTGTGGGGCTTTGGTTTCATGGTGTTTGGTTTGCATAGCACCTCCACGGACCCCCCACTGTGCAGGAGAAGGGAGGCATGAGCCTGGGGTCCTTGGCCTCTGGGCTTCCTGAGGCACTGGCCTCCCTTCCCAGGTGAGGCACATTCTCTAAACCAAGCCCAGACTCCAGCCTGGCAGAGTAGCCTTTGTACCATGTTGGGAGGAGCCCACCGGGCCCTGTGCCTGTCACAGGTCCCGGAGGCGCCACTCTAGGCAGTTCTGCCCCCTGCAGACCCAAGCCTCCGGGCAGCGTCTGTCACCTTCTCCATCGCTTGCTGTGACTGTCCCATGGTGGAGTGGCTGAGTTGGCCAGAGAGCAGGGGGCCCCCCTCAGATGCATCTGACCTTCCCTGAAGACGTGTTGGCAGGCTTTTGAGAGGTAGAGCTGCGAAGGCCATGCACGCAAGCTGGGCCCTGGGCCTTTGTGTCAGCAGTAGGAGGTGCCCTGGTGCGGGACGAAGATGGCGCAGATGAGGGCCTCGAGGGCGGAAGCGATGTCGTGGAAGTGGCCACCCTGGCGCAAGGGTGAGTTTGGAGGTGGCGGGGCAGGCAGGAAGGGGCAGGAAGGGGCAGGGTGGCCATCTCCCCAAGATGCTGGGAAGGGGTGGGGCTTGTGGCTGTGCTATCTCACTTCTTCAAGCAGGAAACCCCGCCACAGGGCCCCACTGCACAGGGGGCTTGGCAACCGAAGCCAGCTTTGGAAATAAGGTCAGCGGTTCTGACGCCTGCATGCCCTTTGCAGAGGTCACAGCCCGTGCATCAGGGCGCCCATGACCACCTGTTGTCTATCTTGCCCACCATGACACGTGCTGTCAGCAAACTGTCGAACATGCCTGTCCACGTGTACGGGTCTGGTGTTCTAGCTGGGCTTGGGTACAAGCCTGTAATTCCAGCACTCTGGGAGGCTGAGGCAGGAGGATCTCAAGTTGAAGCCCAGGCTGAGCAACTTTGCACTGCAGTGAGGTTCTGTCTCAGAATTAGAAAGAAAAAAAAAGGTTGGAGATGTAGTTCAGTGTGAAGACCTGGGTTCAAACACCAGGAACCCTACACATGAACAAAGCTCGGTATTTCTCCTTAGTGGAATTGAGTTTGTTCCTGAAAGCATGTCAAGGAGCGGCCGCTTTGGGGGAAGCCACGTATTTCATCCTATGACGTGGATACGGATGCTGAGGGGCTGCTGGCCCATCTGCACACCCACCTGGTGTCCTTGGCAGTGGGTGACACTCTTTAACCCCCGATGCAGTCCCCTTCATGATTATTAATTATGATGCTGCTGACGGTGCAAGATTCAGAGCATCTACTGCATAAACACCTCATCACTGCCGCCTTAACACGTCCCTGCGGGGGCTGTTCTGCCCTTCTCGCTGCCAGGTTGCTCTGATTCGCATTCAGTCTCCTGCCGGTGTGGAGCCCTGGTGCTGCCTGCACGACTCTGTGGAAAAGTGGGCATCCCTGTGCTGTGGGAAAGGAAACTCTGTTAAACGGTTTTGTGTACTGCGTGCAAACCAGCCACCTTTCTGTGTAAAATACTTCAAAGAAATTCACAAATATAAATAAATTTCATTTAATGAGAAAAAAATGTGCAGACTATTGTAAAAATTGTTATGAATAGTATTACTATTTATCTGTGGGCCGTCGTTGTTCAGATTGAAGCAACTGGCTAGATTTAGTCTATTTATAAACTTTGTGTTAGTATTATTAATAAAAATCCTGGTAAAGGCCAGCCTGGTAGCTCAGTGGACTGAAGCACCTACTTAGGCAGAGCACAGCGGTCGGGGTTTGATCCAAGTTGTGCCAGAGATGGCAACTGAGACTGGGTATGATGAGGCGTGCCTGTAATCCCAGTGCGTGGGAGACTGAAAACAGGAGGATCCCTATGAGTCCAATCTATGTAGTGAGACCCTGGAGACCCTGTATCCCCTGTACTAAGTGAAAAAAAAAAAAAATCCTGGTAACAGTGCTGTTACAGTGACCCATGTCATGCGTGGACCCCGGGGCTCAGGCGGGACAGAATGTGTTAGCCAATCACAGCACGTGTTTGCAAGAGGTTGGATGGGGGCTGTGCTTTTCAGTAATGCATGTTCAGTAATACTTCAGCAATGTGTATGGACTCGTAGTGATCCGGCTGTTTACAGCCTCCCAAGTGCTGGGATTATAGGCCTGCGCCACCATGCCCAGTCTCAATTGCAATCTCAGTGCGCCTTGGGGTTGGGGCTGGCACTGCAGGCCTGGGGATCAAACCCCCGGCCCCTGCGCCTACTTGCAGGCAATTTAATGTGCTGAGCTATTTGGCCAGCCCTCAGCACTGTGTGTGTTCAGTAATAATCATGAAGTCATTTTATTCTGTTCTCAACTACTTTGTGTTGTAATGGAAATAGCGGTGAAATTATCTGTTAAAAATACTAGAGCTGTTTCAGTTAGACCCTGTGTCAGTTAGAATAGGCTTGTCAGAGCAAACACTGGGACTCAAAAGGGATTTGAAAGGGGTGGGTGAGACACCAGGCACAGGCTCAGCAGCTTCACCATCAGCAGCGGGGGGGCATGCTCCTCTCCCGTTGCAGACTGATACACACCTTCCCCTTCCTCATCGCTGCCTGGGCTGAGCCTCTTGGAGCAGGTCTGAGATCTGAAGTAAAAACTATACAAGTTATAGTAGGTATTCAGCTAGTGAGATTGAACAGTGTTGGACATCTGCGTATAATATTTGCATGCACATGCGTGCACAGATGTGTGGGCTTACATGTGTGTGATGTGTAGAAAATGAATTTAAAAGTTGCTACAGTGAAAGGAACACTGCCATGAATCCCCTTCAGAATCCCCCCCCACCGCTTCAAGCAGCTTTATCCCATTTTTCCTGCCCACTTCTGAAGCTGTCTTGCAGCCCTCTCTCTTGAACCTCTTTAGTTGTGCTGTTGTGGCTGCCTGTGTCCTGAATTGATTCAAAATTTTCCTTTTTCATCACCTTTTGACTTCGAGGAAGAGCCAGAAGGTGTACAGTGCCCGATCCAGCGAATGAGGTGGACGAGGACCTGGCAGTGTGTTTATAATCTTCCTTTCTTTTGGAAGGCATTTGCCAGTGGCATTCACTGTATTTTTGATCAGACCTCATAAAGACGCTCATGAGAGAGAACTTCTAGAACTGCCTCAGAAAGTGGCCGGACCATGGCAGAAGGGCACCTGAAGCGAGGAGCAGGATTTGGAGGGAGATTAATGATAATATGTCTTTTAAAATTTAAACCTTCACCGTATTTTCTGAGCACACAGCCTACGTCCCAGTTTTCTATTTACATAGATCAGTGTAGAGTGTTTTCCGTGAGTGCATGAGGATCCATCTGCTTGAGTTTCACAACAGATAAAAATTCAGATGCTGCTGTTTTTAATGACTGTGTCTAGCTTCATAAAACCACGTTACTGCTTAGGAAGGTGTAGATGAGGATGTGGACGTTTCTACGTCCTGGTTAGTGGAAACCTCTGGGCTCTCTGAAGTGGCAGACAGGTGGGCCCATCGGCAGCCGCGCAGACGCAGTCCGCGCAGAAGCACCAGGTGTGAGCACCTCTAGCGCCCCTGGTGTCCACATGGGGAAGTGGCGGCACTGCTAAAACTGGGAACTGTGAGATGAGTGGGACGGAGAGTCCCACTGCCTCAGTGCCAGCTGTGCCATTTCTCAGGACTTGGGTAGCTCTGGGAGGATGTGAGTTGGCAGCCTCAATGCCAGCTGTGGGTCAGACCGATGCTTGGATAACAGGGGTTGAGGGGGAGGGGAAGGGAAGTAGTGGGCTTCCCATTTCTTCTCATGGGTAGTGGGGTCGTCATTCACTAGGACGAACCCATGTACTGCAAGATCCGAGCCGGCCACTTCACGCAGGAACAGGGCCTCCAGGGCTGTGCTGAAGATCACACAGGAACCGCCGTGCCTGGTGTTCCTGGCTCCTTGGGGCTCTGCATGGGGGATGGGCTGGACGGGCGCAGCCCTCGGTGCCTCTGCCCCTCACCTCTGCGCAGCCAGGGGCCTGGGGAGTGGTGGTCATGGCCTTGAAGGGTTGGTGATGGTCCCACTGCTGCCTTCTCATCCCAGGAGCCCCAGCCACGTGGCTCGGGGTCTGGCGGTGGCTTCCCTACCCCTCACCCCTCTGGCGTGGGCCAGGGGCTGCACAGCACCCAGCATGTGGGGCACACACCTACCTGTGGCCCTTTGCCATTTCTGCATCCCAAGGGTGAGGTTGAGAGGTAACTAGTTTCTGCCACAGGACAGACCCCAGAGAACTGAGAACAGGTGTTCAGACATGCTTTGTATGTGGACGTCCACAGCATCATTGTTCACCAAAGCCCGAGTCTGTCAGTGGACAGAAATTGGTGACTAAGATGTGGTATATACGTGCACAATGGAAGACGGTTCCTCTGTGACAGGGCATGAGGGTGGATGAGTCCTACAAAAGTCACGTCAAATAAAAGACTCTGGATCTGAAGAGTGCACGGTATTTGATTGCATGCATATGCAGTGTCCCAAACAGATCTGTAGAGACTGCAGATAGGTTGGTGGTGGTTATGGGCACCCGTGGGGATGAGCAGGAATGATAGCTGAGGGGCTCATGCTTCCTGGTGCCTGATAAAGTTCACTGTGGTCAAGCTCGAAGGTCGTGCTTGCTCCCATGACCTCCAGGGTGAGGAGCTGGCCACCTTAGTCTGCAGCCCTTTGGGACCGTGGCCTCATAGAGCTCCTCCTGCCTCAGCCTGCCCTGCCATTCTCTCTGTCCTCACTTGAACCGGAATCCTGGCCTCTGCTCAGCTCCCAGAGAACCACTGTACAGCACAGTGTTCCGAGCATTAGCAGGCGCCTAGCCTACAGCAAGCGCTCTGGACGAGTTTGCCTTTATTCTTCAAGCCTTTATGTTCATCCTGAGGGCCAGGATCAAGTTCATCCAGCAGAATGTCCGCTCCTGCGGAGAAGTATGATGAATAGATGGCCCACGTCCATGGATAAGAGGACTCAGTGACTGCAGGACTGTGAGAGGTGGGCTCTTCTTGGCCAGGTCTGTAGATTCAACCCAGTCCCAGGAAAAACTTAATTGAAATCCCACTGGCCTTCGCTACACAACACCAAGGTCCTCGCATCTAGAAAGTGCAAACCCAGGTGTCTGCTTCTGCGCTCTCTTGTTCCTTACCATTCTCTCTCCATTTCCGTCCTGGATGTGTATGAGCTGGGTGTCATCCGATTCCCTGTGAAAGGTGACACTACTGAGGTAGCTTTAGATCCCACAGGCTGGGGGCTCAGCCCCACACAGCTGCCCACACTTCCCAAGCCCCAGGTGGTGACCCTGACCAGCCACAGCTGGGGTTCCCTGATCCCCTTCCTGGGTTCAGTTGATTTGCAGGAGTGGCCCACAGAACCCAGAGGAACTTCTGCCGCCGCTTGTCACTGGCTTATGGTAGAGAACCTTTCAGAGGCTGATTATGTGTAAGACACATGACCTCAGGGACTTTAGGGGTTGTGCCAGGAAATGGGAAACTAAATCTATACTGATCATTAATCACGGAATCTCAGCAAGTCATTTTGTGGATACCGACCCATTCTAAAATTTTCACGGAAAGGCTGTAGGCCCAGAGTAGCAAACACAGTGTTGGAGAAGGCCAGGGTTAAAGGATGACTACAGTAACCAAGACACTATGGCACTGGCTAAAGAGTAGACAGCTGGACCCGTGCCGAGACAGCCTGCGTGAGCGTCACTGACTGATCTTTGACCACAGGACAAAGCTCCGTGGTGAAGGGTGGTGTGCTCAGAGGTGTGGTGAACAAGCCAACACTCATCTGAGGGGTGGCCGGGTGCAGGCCTGGCTTCCAAAGGGTTCGAACTGTGCCAGTGTGTGATGCTGGGCACGGGTACTCAGGGCTTTGTGGCTCTGGAGTGGCTGTTGTGGGTCTGGCTGCTTTCTTTCCTTGGTTGTCCTGCATCTCTCTTTGCGTGTGGTCCTTCATCCTCATAATTATGGGATGGCTTTGGAAGGCTTGATGATGCCAAGGAGACTTCAGAGGCAGTGGAAGGTGTGACCGCAGCTTGGCTTAGGGGCTGACTGTGGGAATGGGAAGGCGTGAAGGCTCCCGAGCGGTCTTGGAAGCAGCACCCACAGCGCTGAGCACTTGCGAGGAGTCAGCGTTACAGCGCGAAAAGTGTCAAGTTTTTATTATAATTCTACAGCGAGGATAAAAGCTGCCCGTTTCCTTCTTAGAAACCTGTTGCGGGGGAAGAAGCGGTAGCTAGACAGAAAAAGCAGGTGTGCCGCTCGAGCTTGCGGGACGCCGGACTGGCAGTCAGCTGGGTCGGGGACGGAATTAACGCGCCAGTTGCTGCCCGCAGCACCTGGCACCCACAGCTTACAAGGAGGAGAAGGTAATCAGATCTTAAAGGAACTGTGCGGTTGTCTGGCGCCCATGCAGATTTCATGGTGAAGGGCCTGGCAGAGGAAGTCTGCTCACCTCATGGCAGCCAGGAAGGAGCCCAGAGAGAAGGGAAGAGCCAGGGAGGGCGATGAACCCTCCCAGGCCCCGCCCCATGGCCCGCCCCTGCCAAGGCCCCACCCCACAGGCCCTCAGCTGTGAACTGATTGGTGGATGGATCCATGATGGGTGTAGCGTCCCCCGTGCTCAGGCCACCTCCGCCAAATCCCACTTTTGAATAAATGACACTTGGGGGACGGTCTTCATTTAAACCATAGCAGTAACTTTTTTTTTTTCTTGTTTTGGTACCAGGGATCGAATTCAGGATCGACTGTGCTTGCCAGGCAGGGGCTTAAGCCGCTCAGCTGTCTTCCTGGTCCTGTATAGCAATATCTATATATATATATTTTTAAATGTATTTGGTACAGGGTCTCACTACGTAGCTCAGACTCGTAGTGATCCTCCAGTTTTCAGCCTCCCCAGTGCTGGGATTACAGGTGTGTGGTATCACACGGGTCTTGGTGGTTGGCTCAGTGCCCCCGGGGGAATTGACAGTGGGCCAGTGTGGCCTATGGTGCACGGGGATTGAACCTGGGTCTCTGTGCTGAGCTATCTTGCCAGTCCAACAGTAACTATTTTTTTTAAAAACAAACTTTAGCACCATTAAAGTTTTTAGATAATTACAAAGCAGTTAAATTAGGAAAGAAAAAAAGATTAGGAAAACCAGTTTTCTCCTAGAAAGTTTATGAATTTCAATGCACAGAGAGGATTTTTGAGGAACAAAGACCATCTACAGAGCTAGGGAAGCCTCTGGTGTCTGGGCTTGGGGAGGATGGGGGTCCCTGTTCCCCAGCCCCACTTGTCCGCCCCACCAATGCATAGAGACACCCCCATGGCAGGGTGATTTGTACCTGGTAAGTGATTTTTAAAACTTTTTGTTTTGAAACAATTTTAGACTCATGTGGATTTAGCAAAAGTAGATCTTTCGGAAACTCTTCATCTGGGATCCCCAGTGCTAGCTCCTGGTGGTTATGGTCAAAAGCAGGCCCTGACCAGCCTGGTGCTGTTCACTAAACTACAGGCGCTCCTGGGCTTGCGTTGCCTTTTACAGGTGCTCGCTTTCCCTGTTGTTTTGTGCCTGTTTTGGGGTGTGATGCTATGAAATCCCACAGCAAGTAGCCCTGGGTAACAACCAGCACATGCGTGTGCGCACGCACACACACACACACACACACACACACACATATACAAGCAGAAAAAAAACAGTATTTCTTTTCTCTTCCCAAGAGTTCATGACTCTCACGTTGAGCTCACTCTGTAAAGACTCCTGTGCATCCATCCCTTCTTGTGGATCATCTGTCACCTCCCCACCGTTACCTGGGATTGTCACGAGCTTGTCTTAATGTTTCATCTCTGACTCTAGAATGTCTCTTCTCCTTGTATGACATGGTGACCACAGTTATTAACAATATGTTGGCGTTTTTAATAACTAAGAGAATAGATTTTAAATCTCACCACACACACACAAAATGGTGAGTCTGTGTCGCAGCTCATATGCTCATCAGCAGGATTGGCCCATCCCAATGTGTACATGGCTTGAAACATCATATCCTGCAGAACAAGAACATGTAATTATTTTGGTCAAAATGACAGCTGGGCCTGGTGGCGCACACCTGCAATCTCAGAGTGCTGGGAGGCTCGGGCAGGAGGATTGCCAGCTTGAGCCCAGCCCAGACAATTTAGCAACGTAGTAAGGCCCTGTCGCTCAATAAAAAAGGGAGCTGAGAGGTAGCTCAGTGTTGGGGCCTGGGCACAATCATTATTATGGCCGGGGAATGGGGGGAGACAAAACACAAGTCAGTGCGCTCTTTGCTTGTCCAGGCTTGGCGCCGTCTTCCCCTTCCCAGGGCAAAGCCATCTTCCTGTCTTTCTGTCCCAGCGCAGGGCTTCTTCCCAGAGTGCCCTCGCTCCCCTGTCTCTGTCCTGGGCGTGGACAGTGGTGTGTGAAAGGCTCTTGGTAGTGACAGACGCTCATCTCAAATGACCTAAGCGATGGCAGGGTTTGCTGGTTCTAGTGAGTCGCGCATGCCAGGGTGGCACTGGCTTCAAGCCAGACGGGACAGGCAGCGTGGTCCCTGCTACTCCAACTCATGCTTCACCAGCTTGCTGCCAGTAGGGAAAAGATTCTCTGAAGTCCCAGGGGGATGCAGATGGGACATCTGGGCCACGTGCTCATCACTGTCCAGTGCCATTGTCCCTGTGAGATCCACGTTTATCCAAAGCACACAGAATGGGTATGTCCTGGGTCTAGGAGGACCTAGTCAGGCTTGTCACTTGGGGCTGGCCCATCATCCAGTGGTCACCCTGTGAAGGCAAGAGGGGCTTCTTGGGCCTGGTGGCCACCCTGGTGTGTAGGCTTTGGTGAGGCAGGAGTGGAGGATGTTCTCTGTTTCTTGTGTCACTGTACAGTGCCTTGTGGCTTAAACAATAGTTTTAATTATTCGCTCCTAATTCTGCAGCCATGGCATGGGTTGGGGTCTGGAAGAGCTGCTTGCTGCTCTCTGTGGCAGCTGCTGAAGTGGTTCACCCGGGATAGAGGATCCTGTTTCCAAGATGGTGTCGCCCGCTGCTGGCCATTGGCTGGAGGCCTTGCCTGTCCTGTGAGGGCCCGCCAGACGGCTCCTTGGGCTCCTCACAGCCTGGCAGTCTCAGAGTGGCCTAACTGAGGTGGGAGCTGGCTCCTGCCTGAGCGAAGCTGCCGACCTCCTTAAGGGTTGGGTCCAAGACTGGCCCGGCACCGCCACACTTTCTGAGTTACAGCAGGTGACAGGGAAAGCCTGGATTCCAGGGCCGGTGATGACATGAGCCATAACATTCTGGAAGCTGCAGCCTATTAAGGGCCACCAATGTAAGGGTCCACACTCTGCGTCCTCTTCCTGTTGGCCTGTGGTCTCTGAAGTTCCTATGGTCTCCCCAAATCCGGGGAGATACCTTTTTAAAAAAGAGTATTCAGTGCTTTCTTTTTCCTTTTCCCCTTGAACTGAACCAAGAACACTTCAGCTTTTAAGACTTGGGGAAAATGATCACCAAGGCCTGGGCAGCGGACATGAAGCCTTTGTGCTGTTCAGAGCGGCAGCCTCTGTTTCTCAGCCATGTCCCGTGTCTCCCTACGCCTTTGAGTTGCATTGCCATAGCACGTGTCCTGGTTTGATGCTTTATTCATCTTGGGAAGGGGCGAGAGGAACCCCAAGATGACCTACTCCAGGGGCTTGTGGGCTGGTGGCAAGTGCCTGGCCTGGCTTTTGGGCCTTTGATCTCCTGCAGGAGGAGGAGACCTGAGCTCAGACGGGGATCCAGGTACAGAGATGCCTCGGTCTCTCCTGGGAGTGGAGAAGCTTCTGCTGCATCCTGGGGTGCAGTGTGCGCTGGCTTCTCAGGGGCTCTTGTTTATTTCCTTTCAGTGGATATCATGGAAATCAAGGAGATTCGCCCAGGGAAGAACTCCAAGGACTTCGAGCGTGCCAAAGCGGTCCGCCACAAGGAAGACTGCTGCTTCACCATCTTCTACGGCACCCACTTCGTCCTGCACACGCTCAGTCTGGCAAGTGGGTGCACGTTCGTCTGCTCCTCTTCTTCTCTGTGCGTCACTTTTCTCCTGCAGAAGCTCTGTGGTGGTAGCAGCTGCTCATAGCTGCTCACTCACTAGCGCGCCCTTGGGGCCTCACAGTTTTGAGTCCCAGGCCTGCTGCCTGTCCTCAGGCAAGCTGGTGACTTCTGGAGCTGCTCAGCTGGGGAATGGGGAGAGCAGCCGTGCCCACGTCCTTGGGATGTTGGAAGGAGTCGTGTCTGCCCGGCTCATGTTGAGAGTTGACTAGATGACCACAAATGTGGTCAATACAGGCCAGGCTCCACTGGGCAAAAAAAGTCCCCTACTTTCCTCCAGCAGAAGTTGCATAGCAGAAGTGAGCCTGGTCTGATAGATCCCTCTTGAGATCTCCTGGGTGCTCACAGGTGCACACACAGGCACGCGTTCTAGCTGTCCCCGTGGATCCATCAAAGAGCAGAGGAACCACCTCGGAGGCCGGAGCGGGAAAGGAGAGCAGCCGAGGGAGTTGCTCAGGGCGGAAGCGGTGGCTGCTTTCAGGCCACCTCTCGCTGCCGTGTTGGCAGCGTCCGTCCAGGCTGGCTTGGTGGGAGAAGCTAGATCATAAGCTGGGCAGGTAAAGCAGGCCAGCACTGTGGAGGCTGAACACTGCCGAGACGTCCCATTAGAGCTCAGACAGTTCTTATTAAGTTGTCATTCTTTCGTCAAGCATCCGTTTGTCAAGCTGGGTGTGGAACCCAGGGCAACACGCCTGCTAGGCCAGAGCTCTGTCCCTGAGCAGCACCCAAGCCCCACCCATGAAGCCCACGCCCTGTGCGAGGCTGCAGACACCTGTGGAGAAGAGGTCCCGCTGCTCCCTCATGGAGGTCGCAGTTGTGTGGCCAGGAAGT
The DNA here is from genome assembly GCA_004027915.1 of Capromys pilorides. Lineage (NCBI taxonomy): Eukaryota > Metazoa > Chordata > Mammalia > Rodentia > Capromyidae > Capromys > Capromys pilorides. The sequence goes on along the minus strand of PVKN010000157.1, from coordinate 22,848 downwards.
TACACGCACTGTGGTCAGTGCTGCAGCGCATGCGTAGTGCAGGAGGGGCGCAGACGCCTGCCCCCAGGGAGGGCTCTGCAAGGGGCTGGCTTATTTTAAACTGGGTTTTGAAGCACCCATGGCAGTGCAGGAGAGGCATGGCCTGAGCAAGAGCTCAGAGAGGGAAGGATCCACCTGGCAGTGGGGCATGGCGAAGAAATGCCTGGCTCTTGGTGGGTGCCAGGTGGCGGAGGTGGGCGGGGGGGCTGTGATCGTGGACCTGGGCAGCTCTGGCCACACAGCCCCTCCTGCAGGTAGAGCCCTGGCTGATGCTGTTGAAGGAGAGCCCAGGAGCCCCAGGCTGGGACTGGGGTGTGAGCTTGGTGTCTGGCCTGCTCCCGGGTCCATTTAGAGCTCTGAGGTCAGGGCTCGTGCTCAGTTCCCAGCTTTGCTCTCACTGCCCAGGCCCATCTGAGCCTCAGTTTCCTCCTCCTCCTTCATGTGGGGCAGCAGGAAGCGCAGCAGCAGACTGCAGGTACTCACGGGCGGCAGCAGCGAGGTATCCGACAACAGCATGGGTGCGGCGGCCAGCTGGACAGACCTACATGACCAGGCTATGTGACCGCCCTTCTCCTGTCCAAGGCCAAGCTCCACTGCCCTCTTGGCCTTTCTTCCAGCCGTGGTGTCACTTCCCTCCCCCTTCCTTAGTCACTACTGGAACCAGGGATCACCTAGGGTCACTTGGGATTGCAGGGCAGACATCTTGGGGGGCCCCGGGACCCACCTCCTCCTCATGGCCCTGCCTCTTAACAGCACACACAGCCTTGAAGTCACCCACAGACTAAGTCCCTGAAGAGTATAGCACCTGTGTGGCCGGTCATCCTCAGAAAGCCTGGTCTCTGACAGGAGAGACTTTGGGGGCCATGTTGGAGGTGAACCACGATACCTGCCAACGTGTCACAGACCTCTACTCTGGGGTTGTGGCGGTGTGCTTCTACCACAGAGGACCAGGGGTACCCAGTGGCTCCAGTTGGGAATTTTCCTGAGCTCCCCTCTGACTTAACTTCCTTGGGAGCAGGGCATAGCTACTAGGGGCCCCCAGGGATCCTCCTGGGCAGCTGGAGCTGAGGACCCTGCCCGAGCCTAGTCCAGGTCCTGGCTTTCCTGTTCATAGATGGGTGTGTGCTCTGATGGCCACAGGGGACTTCTGTCTAAAGTCCTGTGTGGGCCCTGACTCCGGTTGCTTTGCTGCTGTAACAAAGGCCCCAGCCTGGTGGCTTCAGTAGCAGACATTTATTTTATTTTATTTTTTTACTTTCTGCAAAGCTTTATTCTAGAGGAACTCAGTCCTTTTGGCAGCTGCCTTCCTCATGGCGGCCAATACGTTACTCAGCTCCTCAAGCTTCCTCTTGGCGCAGATGTGTGTCCCCACCCTTTTCTTGATGAACTTGAGGGTGCGTTTGTCTGTGGAGACCTTGAGCAGCTCCATGGCGTGCTGCTCGTAGGGGGTGAAGCCGCATACCTCCCGGATCATGTCCCGCACGAACTTGGTGTGTTTGGTGAGGCGTCCCCAGTGGCTGCTGTGCCTCGGTTTCCTCACATTCTTAGTCACCTTGTGGCCCTTGTTGAGGTCCATGGCCACGGGATAGTGGAGGGCCATGGCTACTGTTCTTCAATGGTTGCTGTGGCGGAAGAGACATTTATTTTTTTTACAGACTTCTGGAGGCTGAAGTCTGAGATCACCATGCTGGGGTGGTTTTGCTGAAACCTTTTTCAGGGCTTCTAGACAGGATGTCCCCCCCACCTCCCACGTATACTCATGCAGCCTTCTCAGTGTGAACACGGGTGTAGAGGGAGTGGGGGTCTGTCTCGTTGAGACGGGCACTAACCCTTTTGTGGGGGCCCCACCCTTGTGACCTCATATGAAACTCCTCACCTCCCAAGGCTGCATCTCCAAAGGTCGTGCCCCTGGAGTTAGGGTTCCTGCCTGTGAATTCAGTCCGTGAAGGTCACTTATATCTTCTCACCCTTAAGTTAACACAGCACTTCTCTTCTCATCCCCTCTCTAGCTGACACCAAAGAGGATGCAATTACGTGGCTCTCAGGCCTGAAGATCTTGCACCAAGAAGCCCTGAGCGCGTCCACGCCCACCATCATTGAGAGGTACTGGGCTCTGCCTGCCCGGCTCCATCCTAGTTCCTCCAGTCTCCCCGAGTGCTCTGTGTGCAGTGGTACCTAATAGCAGCTCTGGGCCTGGCATGGTGACGGCCTCTGGTGCCAGCCTGTATCCTGGCCTTTGGGTGATGCTGCCTGGGAACTGAGCTGGAAACAGCCCCTGGTGCTGTGTCGGGGGATGGGGTGAGGGGCAGGGTTCGGTGTGTGGCTGTCAGAGTCAGGGCCTGGACCTGTGGCCTGTTGCCTCCCCCTGGCTGGCAAAGCCTTCCCGGTCTACCTTCTCAGTGCCAGGGGGTTTGGTGGGCCTCCTGAGTGAGAGTCACTCTTCTCCAGCAAGCCAGAGCCTCCACTTGGCACCATTTCTCCTTGCCAGGTTTTGGGATTAATGATTTATCAGAGGGGACTGTCACAGAGATCCAGCATTTCCTTAAGGAAGGGACCTCCTAGGCTCAGGCAGGAGTCTCTAGCCACAGGACCCGGTACCAGGAGGTGGCCTTAGGGGGCAGGTGGCAGAACCTTTTGTTTGTCTCTTTGGTCCTCAGTCCCTCGAGCTCCCTGACATGTGTGTTATTTCCTAACTCTCTATCTCTCTCTCCTTTTGGTCTCCAATTTCTTTCCAGTTGGCTGAGAAAGCAGATTTATTCAGTGGATCAAACCAGAAGAAACAGGTAAGAGTCATTCACAGTTTTGCTGTTGTTGGTGCCCTTGAGGTTCCACTCATCGGTTAAAGCTGCAGGGGTTTGGAGCATGTCCTGTGGTAGCTAGGTCCTGAGGTCACATGTGGCCTACGCAGCGCCAGCTGCCCTGCCGGGGCTGGGCTCCTCAGGGACACACTCCCTGCGTGGGTGGGGCCTGCTCCAGTGGAAAAGTCGAATCCAGCTGCAGAGTCGATGGCTCGGCCCCTGGGCCTTGGGCCCCTGGACCCCTGGGCCCCTGGGCCTTGGTGCAGCGTGTGAGGCCCCTCCACATCCCAGGAGCACATAGGGCACGTGCTGCACTTCGTGGCAGGGGAAAATGACCGTGAAGGAGTGAACTGAGCTACATGGCAGTGGTGCAGGGGCTGGGCGCAAGTGGATGGCGATGCGTGATGTGTCATGGTGTCCCCGGTCCGCTGCCTTGTGGAGCAGTTCCTGTAGAGCATGTGCAGTGTTCTCTGTCAAGCCTTCTTCCCTCCCTCTCTCTCCTCCTCCTCCTCACACTCCTCCTCCTTTCCCTCTCTCTTCATCCTCTCCTCTTCTTCCTCCTCCTAGGTCCTGGGGACTGAATCAGGGACTTCCACTGAGCCGCATCCTGAGCCCTTTAGATTTTTTGAGACAGAATTTCATTAAGTTGAAACTCTTCAAGTTGCCCGGGTGGGGCTTGAACCTGCAATCCTCCTGCCTCAGCTCCCAGAGTGCTGGGATTCTGCGCATGCACCACTGCATCTGGCCATGTTTTCTTTAACAGATACGTGGCTGGGGTTCTCCCTTAGGTGAGAGAACACAGCACAGTCCTCGAAGTAGGTTCCTTACTGATGCGCACAGCGGGGCCCCTGTGCTGTGCGGCTGTGAGCCATGTTGCCATGAGACCCTCGGAGGCTGCCTTTGTGCAGAGACCTTGGGAGGCTGGGGCAGCAGGCTGGGTCCCGGTGCAGAGCGTGTCCCGTGCTGCCGGTGCGATGGCCGCTGTGGATAGCTGAATGGATGAAAGAGCAGGTGATGGCCATTTCTCTCTCTGTGGTCAGGCTGGCCGTCTTGTCTTCCACTTCTCGCTGGAGGTCACAGTCCTATCATTACTCATGAGGAGGTGGCAGACACTGTCACTTCCAGAGCCCTTGGCCTGCCATGCACTGGCCGAGCCCCTTGCAGTCCCGTCTTCACGTCCTGGTTGACCTTCCCGAGTTCTTTGCCTCTTGTCCTTCCTTGCTCTGGGTGTGTCCTTGTCATCCCCTTTCCTTCCTGCAGGTCTTTCTGTCCCTAAGGAGACTTCTTGTGTGGTGGCATCACCCACCCCTTGTTGACCTAAGGCTTGGGTGAGGCCCCTGACTGGGGGGAGTTAGCCCTGGGGTGCTTCAGCACCCAGTGTGCCTCTCCTCCACCCTGAATGTGCCCCGTGCTCCCGACACGTGGTCCCTGGCTGCCCTCTGGTGTCAGGAGATGGCTCAGAGTGGTCCTCGGGCTGCAGGGTCTGTCCACGCCGCCTCCGTGAGCCCAGGCCTGTGGCTGCCCAGGAGTACTTTCCTTCTTTGTGGCTTATGTGGTTCAACCTGGAAGACAAGCACAGGTGACAGAGGAGTCTGACTGTGGCTGTGTCTGCTGTGGTGGCACCAGGGCAGTTAACCCGGCTCTGCTGTTGTGTGGGAGCACGTGGTGCCCTTCTCACCAGGGTGGAGCCTTCACGTCTTGTGTAGGGCACCTTCCTGTCAGCTGTTCTGTCCCCATGTCCCCTCCCTCCCAGTGCCCTAGTTCTGCTGCTCCATCTACACATGGAAAATCCCACGTCTTCCCGGAGAGGGTTTTTCAAAAGGAGCTTTGACTGAGGTGTTTGCAAAGGGCGACAAGCATCAGCCCCGCCAGTTCCCTCCCTTTCCTGTCGCCCACAGCAGGTTGACTAATTGTGTTTCCTGAGGGGAAACCTGGCTGCCGGAGGCAGCGGGAGGGCTGTTGCTGGGGAAGCAGGTGCCACCCTGGCCCAGTGCACAGCTGAGTCCCAAGGCCTCTGCCGGCCCAATCCCACTTCCCTTCTCAGCTTCTCCAGTGGCAGCTGGGGTTGCTGGAGAGCTCGCTGGCAGCAGCCCCGTGCCGAGCCCCCAGCATCTCCCCAGGGCTCCTTACAGCTGCGCCCGATGCCCATCGTCTAAATGGGCCCAGGGAGGCCTGGCGGCGGAGTTCAGTGGTCACCTAAAGCTGGGGGTTTAGGCCTATTACCGAGGCTTGACTTCTTTAGTTTTCAAATTAAACTTCGCTCTTGAAAGCTAGGGATACCCGTATATCAGGAGAAAATTAAAGAGGAACAGGCACTTAGGCCTATATTGCTAGAGAAGCAGAAAGCACAGAGTCGATGCAAATGCATTTTATTTTGCCAAGACTGATTTCCTATTTTTTAAAGATGTAGGAGAAAAGATCGCCTTTCATTTTTTTTCTTTTTGCCAAATGTATTTCCAAAGGTTAAACTACAAGGAAGACAAGGGAAATGCAGAAATCTCTTTCTCTCACTCACAAATAGTAAGGAGTTTAAAGATTTCATGGTAAAATACATACAGCAGACCCTCTAACCGCGGCTTGGTGCTCCGTGCTGTGGAATTAAGCACATGTACGGTGCGGCTGGGTGCGGCCGCCCAGCACCGCGCATCTCCAGATCGAGCTCACGGTTGAGAGCAGCTCCATGCCTTTTTGCATCAGAAGCTGTCCCTCTCTATCTTACTGAATTTGATTGTTTTAGCTACCTCATGTCAGTGGGTGATGTCTTCAAGTCCGTCCCCACCTAGCTACCTCACGTCATTGGGTGATGTCTTCAAGTCCGTCCCCACCTAGCTACCTCACGTCATTGGGTGATGTCTTCAGGTTCGTCCCCACCGTGGCGTGTGTTAGGACTCCCTGCTGTTCTGTGGACTCTGCACTGTGGGCACTGGGCATGTTGTGTGTAGCCATCCATCCATCCCCCATGGACCCCGGATGGCTTCCTCCCTTCAGCCACCATGACTAACTCAGCTGCTGACGCGTGGTGCAGACGTGTGTCCAGTGCTTTGTGCAGCTGCTGGACTTGGTGGGCTCTTCATGTCCCGAGGCTCCGCTGGGCTGCGCTCTTCTTCAGTACCACTCAAGTCCCCAGAGTCGCTGTGGTGGCTTCTGACGCTTTACCAGTGAGCCGGGGGTTCTTAGTTCAGATAGAAATCATGAGTTGGCTGAGAGTGGCTCTTCCAGCATTGACCTTCCTGGGCTCTGGATGCCCCTGGCTGTCGACCTTCGCTGTCAGTGACCCTCCTTGGCTCTCAGAGCCTGCAGCTGCTGGCCTTGGGGACTTCTGGGTGGCTCTCGGGAATCCTCCATTGTTCTCTGCTGCCAGCCACCTTCAGGGTCACTGGTGCCAGCTGTCCACGTGCCCATGGACTTCTGTGTTACCTGCTCTTTTGTGCAGCTCAGCCCCATGTACTTAAGATAAAAATCACAAATGCACCACCTGGAATAGGCTTCATGAGCGCTTACGCTGAAGCATCTGGGGACGGCTCTGGGCTGACCCCACTGCGGGTGTGAAGAGGTTGCTTAGGCAGGAGAAGATATAGGCCCACGCATGTGCGGGGTCAGCCGTGGACTCGCAGCTGGGGAGGCTCCCGTCGCAGATAGGAAGAGAGGCTGGACTCCTCGGAGAGATCCGCGTTGGAGGCTCGTTGCGCCTGGTGTGACTGGGCTGGCTGCAAGGCGCCTGGGGCCCTTCTCTTCTGTCACCCAAGCGTGTAGTACTGCATTTGCACAAGAGAACACACTCATGCAAGGAGGGGGAGGGGAGGGCCTCTCTGTGGGAGCCAGGTGTGGGTCCATTTATGTCCTTGAATGCAAATAGGTCATAGCTGAGGCTCCAGCCCAACAGAGTCACCTGTTGGGAGGGCGGTGCGGAGGTCACAGCTCTGGGCATTCCTTGTCCTGGATATGTTCTTGGCCATGGGAAATGAGAAAGAAAACGCTGACTGGGAAGCAGGGTGGTGCCCTCTCTTGGGATCTCTAAAGAGCGATTTTAAAACCAGAGTGTGTGAGCACGTGTCCAAGCCCCCCAGGGGGTGTGTTAAAACACTGGGTGCTGGCTCCATCTCCCTAGTGCCTGATGCAGCTGTTCTGGGCTGGGCTGAAGAATTAGCATTTTAATGAATTTCTCAGTGACATAGCTGCTGCTGCTGTTGTTGGCCCGGGACCTTCTTAGAGAATCAGGGCTCTGCAGCTGCCCTGTCCAGTATACTAACTGGGTTAGTGAAAATTAAATAAAATTCCACCAACCAGTTCCTCGGTGACCGTAGCCTGGTGTGGCCAGGGAAGAGCATGGCTGTAGGGCCTTTCCAGCATATTGGCAGTGAGAAGGTTGGAGTCTCAAGTTGGACACTAGCTCGTCTTGTGAATTGGGACAAATGATTTCATTTTCCTGTTTCTCAGTTTCCTCTTCAGTAAGAGAGAGATAAGAGTCCTTACCTCACACCCAGGCAGGGTTGTGAGAATTCAGTGAATTAATACAAAATATATGTGGACAGCACCACTTGGTTTGTAGTAAACATTCAACATTAAATATTTATTGTTGGCACTAATAGAAAAAGCTGGGGGTGATGGTGGAGGGGTTGCCTCATGTCAGGGTGGCAGGTTTTTCTTTCCTTTTTTTTTTGTAGAACCGGGGTTCAAACTCATGACCTTGCACTTGCCAGGCAGGCACTTGTGCCATGGAGCTATCTCCCCAGCTCCAAGGTGGCAGGTTTTAAGGGCTACCAACTTGGCTTCTTTGGTAATGGCTGCCTAGGTACAGTGTGAAGGATTCTGGGATGTGGCCAGACTGTGAAGGAAAGCACAACATGATTGTTTAGTGATGTCTGCCATGGAATGGGAAGTGACCAGGCCATGAAGGGGGATGCGCATCTTGATTGTTTAGTGATGTCTGCCATGGAACAGGGTGGGACTGTTCGTGGTGTGCCTTGGGGAAATTTTGTCCTCCTTCCCTAAAGGGATTGCCCTGGTTTCAGGCTGCACTGGCACTCCAGGAAATGGGGTGATTTGAGTTGGCATTTGTGTGCAGTACGCTTATGCTGGGGTTTGTTTTGGAGGTCAGCCTGTGAGCCATATCCCATGCATGGACCTGTCATTGTGTAATCAGGCAAGGTCCATGAACGTCCTCATAAAGAAAGATGATGAAGATCTAGAACCTGGGCAGATTCTAGATATCTCACAAGAAAAGCATTTCTGGATCAACAGTGGGAGGCATAAGTGGGCTTACTGAACAGTCAGAAAGTCAGCCGACAAGGGAAAGGACCTGAGCCCAAGGAGCCGACGGGGAGGTCGGACTGGGCCACTTGTGCACAAAGAACAGGCCAGGCTTCGTGGAGGGCTGTGGCCAGCCCGGGCCTGGTTGGTCATTGTCTCAGTTAGCGTGGCTCTGGAGAAGTCCTGTTGCTCGAGGGCAGTCTGGTCTCTGGCAGGCTTTACGACTGTGACTGGAGGCTTCTGAGTGCGCACTGGTAGCTGAGCACTGCCCTCAGTCTTGGAGGAAGGTGTGGTATAAATTCAGGCTAACCAACCCTGCGTCACCAGCTTTGTGACTGGCTCTCCCTGAGTGACTAACTTGGCTCTGTGCAGCTGAGCGGGGATCTGACCCACGGTTGTCGGTAACTGAGGAGGCAGACGCAGAGGGAAGGCGGCCTGTGTTCTGTGTTGTTACCTGCTGGGTGTCCCTAGGCCAAGGAAGGAATCACTTAATAAAAGAAGTGAAAGCAGTTCTTCAGCCCCGACTGTCTCAGAGGAAAAGGCTCAGCGTGCAGGTTGCCCCTGCCCTCTGTGCCCATGGTGGTCTCTGCCATAGCTGGACGCTGGCTGTGGCAGGGGCTGGGACCTGGTGAGCCACTCTGTCTGCTCTGGGTGTGGGAAGTCGGTGTTCTGCGCTGGGCCTGGGTCCTTGGCCAGTGGCTGGGGCTGGGTGGTGGCACTAGGAATCTGGAGCTCCAACCTTGACTTCAGTGGTGGACGGTGGGACCTGTGGGCCAGGTGAGCGTGGGTGTCTCAGAACTTCAGCGTCCTGTGCTGTGCCCCTGGGGCCCAAGCAGCCGCCCTGGCTGTCCAGCCTATGCCATTTCTGTTGCCTGACATCTGCTTTGACTTCTTGCTTGCACACAGCCTTTTCCTGCCACCTGGCGCAGCCCGTGGCCCACCGGTCTTCATTCTGCCTTGGACCAGGCTCTCCGTGCCCATGAGCCACCTAGGCTGGGCCTGAAGGGGCTCCAGCCACCAGAGGCATCTCCCCAGCCTGCTGGCTTCGCTTCTCACCCAGCCCTGCACCCGGAGCCACTTTGTCCTTGGGGAGCCCAGGGTACATCCCTGCAGGGTGCGCCTTGCAGGCCAAGGGGTCTGGTGTTCAGGAGGCCACCAGAACTGGGAGGCAGGAGGTGGGACCCTGGGCCGGCCAGTGGCTACCCAGTCTTCTCCAGAAAGAACCACTGGCTGGTACCTGGGCATTTCCTTCCGAAGGCGACAGTGAAGGCCAGGACAAAGGTGTTGTGGACACTGGGCCATGTTCTCCCGCTGCCTGGAGCAGCTTTCTTCTTGGCCACGCCACTCTCCAGTTTGCCAGCTGCTTGGCTGTGGGCAGAGCCATCTCACACCCGGGACCATCCTACCAGCCGATTTCTCTGTGGGTGCCACACCTGGGACAGCCCAGCAGAGAGGCCGTGGGCATTTGGGCTGGAGTCCGGGCTGGCATGGAGCAGGCTCCGAGCCTGTCCACACTCTGGTTTGCTCAGTGGGAAATGGAGATAATAATGGCGTGGTCTCAGAGATCGTAAGCCGAAGAGGTGTGTGGAAAGCTCCTGGAACAATGCCTCGCACGTGATGGGCACCAGAAGGCTCCAGCTGTGGCTACAGCTGCCTTATTACTGTTCTTTGTCCCGTTTCCTGGGAGCCACACCTTCCCTCTTACACTGAATTTGGGAGCAGCCCTTCTGCTTGGATGGCTGTTTTGGTTCCAACCTGGTTGTGTGCCATGAGCCACCTGTTCTGAACCCCGGGGCCAGTGACATATACGCTGTGGGGGCGGGATGTCGTGAGCACAGGATGTGTGGCACGTACTGGGGCTGGGTGCTGCTGCTCCTTTCCTGTCTCTCTCTGGCGACCTCTGTGCATGTTCTCCAAGGTCCCTGACACCTGCACTGTTCTCCCTATGCTGGATGTTCTGCAGGGCAGGGTCCGTTCCATGGCCAGCTTCAGTTATGAGGGTGTCCCCTTGTCGCTGGCTGGTATGGATTCTTTTCCATGTATAGGATGGAAATCAAACATGGGTTGGCTCTCGAACCTGCTGTTGATGTCAGTGTCTTCTTCTTTCTCTGGGCCTGTGAAGGGAAGGGTCCCTGGGCAGACTTCTGAGATGTCATCCATTGGCTCTCACTCAAGGACTCATGGGCTGGCCAAGCGCAGTTCTTTCACTGCGAACTGCTCGGAACTTCGGGTGCCTGGTGTCCTGTGCTGTTTTAGCATTAGCACCAGCAAGTCTTGGGGCATCTGTACAGCCACAGAAAGCCGTGGCTTCCAACAATTTCCACTGTCGTCTGTCTCCTGCTAGCTGCTAACTGCTTTCACTGTGGCTGGCTTGGCTATTGGCTACTTTCGGGGCCAGGGGCTTAGGTGTTGGCAGCTCTTAGCATACCAGCTCGGGCTGCTCTACTTGAGGTAGAAATCAGAAATAGGTAGGGACGCCGGAGGAGGCCTGGTTAGGAGTTAGCCACAGTGTAGGAGTAGCCCATGGGTAAAGCTGCTGAGGGAAAGAGATGGCCTAGATAGAGTGAGCCTTCTGTGTGCTCGGGGGGCGGAACGAACCCCTGGTGGACCTCGTTGGGCTGGGGCGGGGAGGGAGAAAGTCACGCAAGTACTCCACAGAGGGCGTGGTCTGGGCGGCTCCTGGGCTGAAGTACACCACGGCCAAGCAGATACTCCTGGAGTTGTTGTGGGGCATCTGATGTGGCTGGGTGAGCTATGGTGTTTGGGCAGCTCTTGGGGAGCCCTGGGCCCTCCATCCCGCCTCACCCCCCACCTGAGTGTTTGATCGGGCTTGGTGCTCAGCCGACAGCTGTCAGCTGGGGGTTTTCCTGGAGGGACACTGAGGTGGACGCTGATGGCGGCGCTGGCTGCATCCTGCGCTACGGAAGGCCTGCGACTCACGGGGGTGGGGCCTTTTCTCTTCCACAGCATCAGCCTCCGGGAGCTGAAGGCCATCTTACCCCTGGTCAACTTCAAAGTGAGCAGCGCCAAGTACCTCAAAGATAAGTTCGTGGTAAGTTTTGCGGCTTAGCATAGGCTCTGTGGCAGCTGTCCCCGGAACCCGTGGTGGCCTTGGAGCTGTGTGGATTGGTGCGTGAGGCTCCTTTGTGTCCAGAGTGTGTCTGTCCCTTCCCCTGGCAAGGTTGTGTGTGTGTGTGTGTGTGCGTGTGTGTGTGTGAGGACCGCATCCCCAGTCCTTGAAGAACATGCAGTCTTGCGCGTGCTGGGCCATTTGACTCAGACCGATTATGCTCAGACCTGTCCCCACCCCTCCTGAGTCTGCTCCCTTCCTAGAAGCATGAGCTCACATGTGCAAAACACGATGAGGATGCCTGCTGCGGGGCACGGGGAGCAGGTGCTGTGTGTGCCAGCCCTGGCAGAGCCGCCTCAGGCTTGGATCTCCCCTTCCTCTCCTCCTCCTCTACCCACCTGCCTTCCCGCATGGCATGTCACCCTAGAACGGGGCAAGAAAGCCAGGCCCGAGCAGTGGACGTGGAGGGGTCGGTGGGCCTTTTCCGGAGGGCGCAGGGGTGGATGGGGGTGAGGAGTGTGAGCACACCGTGCACGGGTGCAGACGCGTATCAGAGAGCGGGCCCCGGATCTGCGCAGCGCTCTGGCTGCTGCTGGGGAAGATCATTTCTTTCTGTATTTGTGAGCTCCTGAGAGAGCCAGTCTGTTCCGCTGCTGGCCAGGCTGTCTTTTGCCACCCCAAATCTTCTGCGCGAATTCCCATAGGAAAGAGATGGGCGGAATTTAAAAGAGAAAGATGGGGCCCGCATTTCCGTGGACCACCATGTAATAGGAATATTGTTCTTTATCAACATTTCCGCAGCCTGGCACTTGTAGATATTCACCTGTTTGGTTTTGAGAAAGCCCTAAGTGGATAGCGATGGTCCTCCCACTTTACAGATGAAGAAACTGAGGGTCCAGGGCCCAAGGCAGCTGATTCTAGCTGAGCTCCGGCTGCTGATTAAGTCAGGTTTTTGTTTTTAAATTTTGCTTTAAAAAATAATTCTGAAGTACATACCTTGGAAATATGTTTGGATATAGAAATCTGGAGACAGTGTCTCCTTCCCAGAAGAGGAGCACTTGTCCATTATGACTTTTGGAGGGAAGGATTTTTCCCTCTTGGAGCTCCAATGTGGAAGTCCCTGGAGGCCTCCCAGACAGCTTTATTAGGCAACTCGTGGAGAGGGGAGCTTTCGAGGAATGCAAGCTTGACTTAGCAGAGTCGCAGAACAGCCATTTTATTTTCATCAGCCGGCCAGAGGCGTCCTCATGGTGGACTTCAACATGATGTGGTCTTTTAAAACATGTATCTCTCTCTTCAGGAGGTTGGCGCACACAAGGACGAGCTCAGCTTTGAACAGTTTCATCTCTTCTATAAAAAACTTATGTTCGAGCAGCAGAAACTGGTAAGAGGATTCGTGAACCAACGCTGCAGCGATGTTGTGTTTTCCTCGTGTGGCAGCGTCTGGTGTGTGTCTGAGAAGCCTCGATGAGTGCGCGGTCTCCTTCGGTTAGCGAAACAGGAGATGGGGATGCCGGGAACATACTGTGTTCATTTATTAGTGGGGCGACATGTTTTCACCGTGGTGGAGCTGAGGGAAGCGTGGGGGAGGGCACTGGCCCCCTCCCTCATGGGATGGGAAAGGCCATAGATTCGTCGGGTCTTAACCTGAATCTGTGAAAGTGAAACGGATGCTGCCAGCTTGTTGTGTTGTGTCATCCTGGAAGGAAATGTGGCACATTATTCCCACTAGCCATCTCCAAACTGAGAGATTTTGTGTTTTTGCTTTTTGTGATTTATATATATTTATGAAGACTTTTTTGATTAACAGGGTGCACTGTTTTGAAATTAAGATGCACGTGCATTTATATTGGAAAGTGGGTCTCAAAATGAATCTGTATTTCGCCCTGTACTTTATATTATGTTACACTTAAAAACCAGTGAGCTCGTGGGAGAGTTGGGAACGTGTTTTGCAGCGCTCTCAAGCTTCGGATGGGAAGAATGCGATCATAGCCAAGGCTGCCACCTAGTGGTTACAGTGTAACATTGCGCCTGCATCTGGCTATGCTTGGCTGGTCCAGTGGTTTAAATATTTTCAGAATTAACGGCCCACATTTAAAACTTGAGAGATTGAATATTAAAATCCAGACCTTTGGCTCCTATTGAAAAAACCCCTGAAATGTGTCTAGAAGCCGGCCCCTGCTCCCCTGGTGAAGTCTAGTAGACAGGAGTGTTCGCTCCTGGTAGCCCCAGCCCCGCCCACCGCTCTGCAGTAACTGTGGGGCTGCGCAGGAGCTTGGGTCCCCAATGGCGGTCATCTTTGGCGCTCCAGCGGCTAGGCTAACGCTGCAGGTTCTTTCCCTTCTCCCCCCCACCCCACTTCCTTTGCTTTAGCAGTTTAGAACTTGAATAGCAAAGGCCCTACGTGGATAGCTAGTTGCTGGCCAACTTTCCCGGTGGGGTGAGGTGGGGTGAATAGGAATTCTCCAGCGCCTTGAGAGGCAGAGTTTGTCTTAGTGACTTTTCTTTCATTGCTGAGACAAAATATCGGACACCCAAAGGTAGTAGGGTCAAGGTTCGTATAGCTCCCAGTTCGTAGAGGGTTCAGTCCATAATCGACTGGCTCCAAGGTGGGGTGGCACAGGGCAGAGGGCAGCAGTTCATGGTGGCGGAAGGCAGCAAACCCAGCACCTGCACCTTGCCAGTAGTATCCTTCTGCCCCTTCTGTACTCTATCCAGGCTGTTGGCATTAGGCAGTGTCTATCCATTTGGGGACTGATCCAGCAGTCAATCAGCCTTAACCCCAGCGCCCTTCATCCCAGCATTGCACTACAAATCAGTCACAAATTATAGATTCAGGGCTAGGGAGATAGCTTGGCCATCTAAGCACCTGCCTGATAAGAGCAAGGACCAGGGTTCAAGCCCCGGTGCCACATGCCGTGCTAGCCCTGGAACCCTGGGTGTGCTGTGGGGGCCCAGTACCCACACTTGGACTGTGAGTCCAAGCTGTGCAGGGAGATCCTGACCTGAATGAATGAATGAATAAAAAAAGTCAAATCATAGATTCTGCTGCTTCTGAAAAAGTCCTGTGACTGCACAAGAGCTATCCAGGAGACGCAGGCTGCAACACAAGCTGTAGCAGAGTGTCCTGTGCAGACTCATAAAGCTCAGACCCAGATCTTTTTATTAAGTTCACTGGTACATTTTAGGTATGCATAGTGATTCCGTTCACTATAGGGAATTCGTACCTCTACACTATGCAGCTTGCTTCTTTCTTTCCTCCATCACCCTCCCTGTTTACAAAAACCTTATGTCCATTTTACCCTTCCTTTCTCCTAAGTTTTTCCTTTTCCCTTCCATCCTTCCCCCCTCCCTAGCTCCCCTTCCATGTGGACAGTTCCTTCCTGCTTCTCTTAGACATTTTAGTCCTCTGCACTTTCAGCTTCTCACACTAGAGAAGCAGTGCAGTGTTTACACACTTGTGTGCAGTTTATTTCCTTTAAGAGCGTGCTCTGAAGGTGCATCTGTTGACCTTGAAACGTGGCCAGCTTAGCCTTTATTGCACAGTACTCCTCTGCATTATTATTTGTTTTACTGCCCTGTATTAAGAGAAAAGCACATCTTTTTTATCCAGTCACCAGCTGATGAGCATTTGGGCTGTTTCCAAGATGGAGCTGTTACAAACTGTTATAAATAGGGCTATGCACGTGCCACTGTGGTACGATGCTTTTAATTGTTTTGGGGAGATACCCAGAAGGGGAACAGCTGAGTCCAATGGGACCTGTAGTCCTAAATTTTTGAGGAGTCGCCACACTAATTTCCACAGTGGCTGTACCAGGCGAACTCCAACAACAGTGGAGCAGAAATCCCCGCCTGGCCACAGCCCTTCCCGCATTTGTTATTGGTTGATTTCTCAATACTAGCCATTCTTGCTGGAGTGAGATCAGATCTCAGTGTTATTTTAATTTGCATTTCTAGAATGACCGATGGTGCGGAACATTTTAAAATGTATTTGCCATTTACATTTCTCCATCATACAAGTGTCCATGTCAGAAGCCCATTTTTGGGTTGGGTCTTCAGGTTGGGGGTCTGATATTTTTGAGTTCTTTATATATTATAGACAGTAGTCCTCTGAGAAGTAGCTGGAGATTTGTTCTGCACACTGCGGTTTGTCAGACCTGAAGCTTGGGAGTGGGCTTGTCCTCACTAGGAGCTAAGTGGCTTCCATCCAGCGGTGGCCAGCTGCCTCCCTGAAATGCAAGGACCAAGCTTCATAGCTTCTAAAAGTCAGGCAGCAGCAGGAGGAGAAACGTAATGTTGCGGTGTTCCGCACCAGTGAGGGGGCGCACGCCTAGTCAGGTTGTGATGGTGTCATCCGTGCTGATGGCTACTGACGCTTCCTTAGGTGGACTGCGCGCTGAGGCCCTGTGCCAAGCAGTCTCTAAATGTTTAATTCATTGAACTCTGAAAAGGATACTGGCATTGCTCCCATTTTATGGATGAGAAACTGAGGCTCAGAGGTCTCCTGCTGAGGTCACACCCGCAGGAAGCTGCGGAGCTAGGACCTGAGTTCTCCTGCCCAACTTTGGTGGTAGCCATTAGCTCATCTTATTTCTTAGAGCTTTTGTGTTAGAATAATTTCATACACGAAGCGTAGGATAGAATAGTGTAACCAAGCCCACGAGCCCGTGGGCCGCTTCCACCACGACCGCAGGGCACTGCCACCTACCTCACTGGGGCTCCCGCCCTCTCCCTCTTCCCGTAGGGTTTTGAAGCAAACCTTAGATACTTTATCAGTTCACCTGTAAATACTGTAACTGAATCCCCAGCTTAGTTCCTGCTTGCCTGCTCCCTCCTGGTCCTCCCAGTTAAAGTCTTGCTTCCATAAATGTGGAGAAAGAGCTAGGATGTGTGTAGGCCACCGCTGGCTGTCCCCGTGGTTGGGCACGCAGCGAGGGCACCGGGCACTGGTTGTGCAGCTTGCACATGGGAGTGCAAGCTCGGCACCCTGGAGTGACGCTTGGCAGAGGGCCGTGGGTGCGGTGCAGATGGCTCTAGCCATGGGCGGCTGGCAATGGAGTCTGGGAGCAAGAGTTAGCAGTGAACGTCTCACTGGTTTTCCTGTCCTTTATTTTTTAGTCAAAAAATGTTTCTGTACCTATTCGTAGTACGGAATGTTACGCTCACTGGAGGGTGTTGGTGCATAATCCTAACGCGACTGGATTCTTTATCGTCCCTTCCCCTCCATCCCTGTTTTTTAAAATTGTTCTTTTTTTTTTTTTTTTTGCTAGCATAATTTATCTACCTCTATAAGTCACTGTCAAGGTAATAGAAGCACAGGTTAGCAGCGAACTCGCAGCCCAACTGCTGGAAAACAGTTTCAGCAAATCGAGGTGTACTGGGAGACAGGCTGGCCGCACTGAATTGTACCTTCTCTTTTGCCCCTGGCGTCTCTTTTATCTTGTGCATGGTACTGTGTTTGTCATATAAACCAAGCCATGTGATTTTAAAACCGGTTTTATTTCTTTAGCGTGTGCTTGCAGCTGGCTCGCTGCTTGTTGCCCGCCGGCAGCTGCTCGTAGCGTGTGGCGATTCTTTTTCTCCCTTTTTTCTCCTTCCCTGTCAGATTACTTATTTTATGAGCCTTTGTTATTGTCGTAAGCACAGATTGACATCCAGACTCAGCACAAAGATAATGAACACAGAAGACAGCGATGCTGACATCGAGGTACACAGTTAGCAAGGTTGTCTGTGCTGAGTTGCCATATCAGGTCTTTCCCTTTTTTTCCTATATTTGCTTTTTATGCTGCACTTCATGGACATACTGGGCTTCTCATATAAGAGAAACTATGCACTGTCTAAGCCCGTGTGTCTGATTTACGTCATTATCATTTTGGACTCGGGGTGCATTGATGCCCACAGATGAGTCAAGTTTATCCTTCTTTATGGCAGAGTAATACTGTGTTGTGTGTAAATACCGTATTTTATTTATCCATCCATCTGTTGGTAGAAAGACATACAGGCTGTGTTATGGTTTGCGTGTAGATGTCCCCCAAAGCTTCCTGTGGTTTAGAGGGGGCTTTTTCAGAGATAGCTGAATCTAGAGTGTGCAGTTGATTCATGGTGCAAGGCTGGGATTAGGGTGCTGGGATTAAGGGTGTGAGTGCTCTAGCTAGGGTGGGTATTTTGCTTATAATATAAGGTGTACAGGGCTTGTTCCCTCTTCATCCTTGCTTGTTGCTTTGCTGTCTTCCCCTGTCATGAACTGCTGCCCCTCTGCGATGCACCTCCCCGCCTTGGAGCCAGGAGACTGTGGACTGAAACCTCTACACAGTGTGAGCTGGATAAACCCTTCCACCTTTACCTGAAGATGTTGGTCACTTTGTCTCAGCAAAGGGAACAGTGACCGAGATGGCTGCTTCCAAGATTCACCTGTCAGGAATTGTGTTTCTCTAAAAATGCCTGAATAAGTGCTGTCTTTAGCTCTGTGGGCCTTAGGAGGGGAATAGCGGGGCCAAGTAGAATTTCTGTTTTTAATTTTGGGGACTCTCCATACTGGTCTCCATAGCGGTTGTACTGGTTGATACCAATGATGAGAAAGAGTTCGTCTTCCCCTGCAGCCTCTCTAGCATTTATTAGTTCTTATAGATGGTCGCTCTTTCTGGAGTGAGATGGAACCTCCATGTTGTTTTAATTTGCATGTCTCAAATGACCAGTGATGCTAAGCATGTGTTTATTAGCTGTTAGCGCTTCTTCACCTCAGGATCGTCAGTTTATTTCAGGAGCCCATTTTTTATTGCATCTTTAAATCTGGGGAGAGGGTGTATAATTTTGAGGGCTCCTTATATATTCTAGCTATTGGTCCTTTGAGGATTTGAGGCAAGTTTTTTCCATTCTGTAGGCTGCCTCTTCACTTTTTTTTTTTTGGCAATCTTTTTTTTTCTTCATATGCCAAAGCTTTTTAATTTGGTTCTTGGCATTATTTCTTGTGGAACCAGGGTTCTGTCCAGAAAGTCTTCGCTGATCCCTATGCCTGGAAGAGTTTTTGACTGTGACTTCTAGCACTTGGTTTCTGTGTTCATATTCAGATCTTTGATTCATTTTAATGTCAGATTAGTATACAGAAAGAGAGAAGGATCTAAACTCATTATTTGGCCTGTGGATAGCCAACTTTCCTAGTTTCATTTATTAAAGAAGCTGTCTTTCCGCCAGTGAAGGTGTTTGGCCCTTGTCAGAGATGAGATAACTGAGTGTGGCTGGAGTTGTTTCTGCATTCTCTGCTCTATTCCATTGATTCTGAAGTCTGTTTTTTTTTTTTTTTTTTTTGCCAGTACCATACTATTCTTTTGCTGTAGTTTTGTAATATAACTTCAATGCTTCCTACCTTTTCCTTGTTGCCAAAAATAGCTTTTGCTAGTCTAGGTCACTTCTGGTCGCATATGAGTTTTAGGAATATTTTCTTTAGTTCTGTGAGGTATGCTACTGGCATTTTGATTGGGATTGCATTAAATCTGTATGCGAGTTTTGGAAGTATGAGTATTTTTACTGTGCTGGTTTTGCCTATCCTGGAACAGGGGCTGTCTTTCCACTTTCTCATATCTTCTTCAGTTTTTTTTATACCGAACCGTACACTGTGTTTTTCATTGGAGAGGTCTTTTACTTCCTTGGCTAGGTTAATTCCTAAGTATTTCATTTTGTTGGTGTTACTATGAAAAGCAAATTTACTGTTGGTATACAGGAGCATGAATATACTCGAGTGTTGACTTTGTGTCCTGCTACACTAGTAAGCTTGGCCCTTACTTCTCCATGTCCTTTGGTGGAGTTTTTGAGGGTCTTCTGGTTAGCGGATCCCTGTCATAGGCGAATACTGATAATTTGACTTCTTCCTTTCCTATCTGTGTCCCTTTCATTTCCTTCTCTTGCCTAATTACTGTGGCTGATGTTTTGAGAACTATGTTGAACAGGAGAGATGATGACAGACATTCTTGTTTTGTTGCTAATTTTAGAGGGAAAGTTTTCAGTTTCTGTCCGTATAATATGATATTGCCTTTTGGCTTAGCATAGATGGATCTTATCTGATTGAGACAAAGACTATCTGTATTTTATCTAGGCAATACACACACACACACACACACACACACACACACATAGTGAACGTTGGGTTTTGTCAAATGCTTTTTCCACATTTATGGAGATGATCATGTGATTTTTGTTTTTGCTTCTACTTATGTGATGAATTACATTTATTGATTTGAATGTGTTGAACCATCCTTGCATTCCTGGAATGAGTCCTACTTAGTCATGATGTGATGTGTCATCTTTTTGATGATTTGCTGCATTAGGTTTGACAGTATCTTACTGAGGCTTTTTTGCAGCTATGTGCATTAAAGGGATTGACCCGTAGTTCTCCTTTTCATTGGGTTCTTTTATTGCTTTAGAGTCAGGATACCGCTTCTAGGAATAACTTTGGGAGTACTGGCTCCCATTCAATGTCATTTAAGTTAGGTCTTCACCAAAGTTCTCATAGAATTCACAGTGAATCTGTTGGAACCTAACCTTTCCTCAGTTGGTAAGTTTGTTATTCTTCAATTTTATTGACTGACACTAGATTTTTCAGGATTTGTATATCTTCTTTGCTCAGCTTTGATTGTTTATATGCATCATGAGAATCTATGCATGTCTTATGAATTTTCTATATTCTTAGAGTGCAGTTTTTCAAAGCAGTTAGCAATGATCTTCTTGATTTCAACAGAATCTATGGTGCTTTTGTCTTTTCCATTTCTAATTGCACGGAGTAGAGTCCTTCCATTTCTTATTTTGATAAGACTGGCGAAGTATTTCTCTATGTTGTTTATTCTTTCAAAGAAGCGATTCCAATTTATTGAAACTGTATTTTTGTCTGTTTCACCAGTTTCTGCTCTGATCTTTAACATCTACTTCCTCATTCTAGCTTTGGATTTGGACCGTGCTTGTTTTTCTGGAACCTTGAGGTTATTACATGAGTGTGTTCTATTTCTGTGACATGGGCATTCATTGTGTACTATAGGCAACGCAACTATATTGTGTTGACATTATCATTTGCTTGTAGGAACTAAGTTCACCCTTTAATTCATCCATGACCCATTGTTTACTTTAAGGGCTTTGTTTAATGTCTATATGTTTGCACAATTTCTGTCATTTTTTGACATTGGTTTCCAGTTTCATTGCAATATGATTTGGTAATATGCATGGGATAATTTTGATTCTTTTGCATTTATGTAAACATGCTTGATGGGATACACTGCATTGTCTGGGAGAAGGCTCATGGGGTCCTGGGAAGAGTGCGCTCTGCTGTTCAGTGGCATGCTCTGTAGATAGCCATGCAGCCCATTTATTTGAAGATTTGTTCAACTGTGGCATTTCTTTTTTGATTTGTTTTGGTTTGTTTAGTTGATTTGTCACAGTGGGCTATTGAGGCTCCCCATTACAGTTGTATTGGTGTTGGTCTGATATTTCATGTGCATCAGTGTTTGTTTTATGAAGTTGGGTACAACAATATTTAGTATGCATACATTTATAATTATTATCTTTTCCTGTTGTATTGTGCCCGTAACCATATGGGCTGACCTTCTTTGTCTTTTCTGATCAGTTTGGCTTGTGATCCACTGTCTCAAATTAGGATTACTGTTCTTGCTTTCTCTGGGTTCCCACTGTATGCAGTATTGATTTCTACCCTTTAATTTTTAGTCTGTGACTTTTCTTGACATTGCATAGCATTGCATTTTGTTTCATGGTCCATTCTGTCAATCTGTGCCTTTTGGTTGGGGAACTGAGACCACTCCCATGGAGAGTCGTTGCTGAGAAGTATTAAGTTATTTTATTCCTGCTGTTGCATTATTTTCTTGTTGCTGGTTTCCTTAATTTTTTCCCTTTAGCCACTTGTGTTCATTCTTTTTTGACTTACCGGCATGGTTGGCTTGATTGCCTCTTTCTAGGCTATCCTTGAGAAGTTTTTGTAATGTTGGGTTGGTCCTTGTGAATTTCTTGAGGTGCTCATTGTCCTAGAAATGCCTTATTTCTCTATTAATTTATTTTATCTTTATGTATTTGGTACAGGGTCTCACTACGTAGCTTGGACTCGTAGTGATCCTCCTGTTTTCAGCCTCCCCAGCACTGGGATTATGGGTGTGCACCACCGCACCCAGACTCCTTCACTAGCTCAATGCCCTGGGTGTGGGGCTGGCACAGCATGAGAGACTGGGGATCAGGCCCTGGTCCCTGTGCTTGCCAAAGCAGGCGCTTAGTCCGCTCAGCTCTTCTCCATTGGTTTTGAAGAAAAGTTTTGTAGTATGTAAATCTGGGTTAGAAGTTGTCCTTTTGGGCTTGAAACACTTCACCCCAAGCCCTCCTGGACTTTAAAGTTTGTGCTGAGAAGTCTCGTGTAATTCTAATGGGTTTACTTTCACGTGAGATTTACTGCCTTTCCCTAAAAGCTTTTTAAGGTTTTGCCTCTGTAGTGAGCTTCTGGTGCCTTGAGTGTTAGCCGGCAGGGGAAAGTCCTCATTTGCCTGTTAGTATTTGGGTTCCGTATGCCTCACTTACCTGTATGCTTGCTTCTTTCTCCACATTTGGGAAGTTTCCTACTGTTGTTTCTGTGAAGAGATTTTTTAAGGTCATTTACGCTGTCTTCTGATTTTTCACTTGGCCAGTCACTCTTAGATTGGCCCTTGCATCACCGAACAGCCATTTTTCATGTTCTTCTGTTGCTTTTAAGGTTTTTTTTTTCTTCTTTTTGAAAAGTTGGTATTTGCAGACATCGTTATCTTCTAGTTCTGAAGTTCTGTCTTCACATCGGTCACTTCTGCCACCCAACTTTAATATAATTTTATATCACCTGAATTTGTGACTAAAATGTTTTTGGGGATTCTAGTTCCTTGCTAAATGGGGCGCATGTGTGTTATATTAGCTCACTGACCTTTTTACTACTGTCTTCTGAAAACCCCTGGATCACTTGGGTGTTTACCTCTACTATCTGCTTGGTTATAGCTCCCATGATCCTGTTGGATGCTGCTTTGATCTGTTTTCTAACCTCTGGTATCCTCTGGAATAATCTGGGCTGTGGTTTATGCTGTTCTTCCCTCAGGACCCTCTGGGTTCCTTCCAGAGAGCTGGGAGTTTGGGGAGCCACTTCCTTGCCTCACTGTCTCGTGGTTCTATTGTTTGTTTGTTTTGCTTTGTGCTATGTTTCGAAGGTACATACCACATAAAGACGTTCCTGTTAGCGTAGAGATCTCTTTGGTCACTTTTCAGTGATATGCCTTGGGAATGGGTCATCGTAGTCCGTGGTCTCAGCCCCCAAGTCTGACCTCCTTGCTTAATTTGAGAGGGGAGGATACAGTGTCCCTGGCCCCTGTTCCCTGGGAATGCACTCTCATATCATCAGTGACACTAAGGCAATCTGAGGTGGGCTTACAGAGAAGGCCCATTAATGTCAGCGATTCTATGCCCTTGAGACTGTCAAACAAGTCAGCTAAGGGCCGGCGAGATGGTTCAGTGGTCTAAAGCGCCTGCTTAGGAGGGCTCAGGCAACTGCGGGGACTGCAGTTCGATCCCCGGCACCACATGCTGCGCCAGCGCCACCACCAGGGCAGGCTGAGCCAGCCACAAAATAAATAAAGAAAGAAACAAACAAACACAACAAGCAAACAAATAAATAAATAAATAAAATTAAAA